>JACAXG010000065.1:2125862-2180862 GCA_018881555.1 Amblyornis subalaris
ACAGAGGAGAAAGAAGAGAAGACATACCAAACAATCAGCAATTGTTCCAGCTTCAGAACTGAAACGCTATATACAATATCTTGGCTGTCACTTTAAACTCAGGTTGTGCTTTTTATGAGCTGATTATGTTACCAGGACTATAGAATAAAAATGCTATAGGGGGGCCCAATAAACAAGTTTGTCAAGTCAGTTCAGTCGCTTAGGATCTGTTTCTCTACTTACCTTTAATGCAAAACAGTGGAAGCCCGTTGAAGCGCTATGTGTTTTTTCTTAACGAAGTAAGCACCTATTCTGTTCCTCTCTAATTACACAAAGTTGTGAATCTGGCTTTTGTGACATAGTGTATTTACGATGAAACTTAATAAAACTTATAAAACCACTCTCACCTACTCTAGAAAGAGCAGGGAAATTCTGGATGTGGTTTTTCCTATTAATGTATACACTCTGTATTTGGCTTAATGTTTTGCATGGTTAGTTGAGTTAGTGTTTTTCCCCTTTTTCACCTGTTAATGAAAAAGAAATTTAATGCTACACGGGAAGAGTTTCCCAAAGGTTTAATAACCTTTTCAAAAACCTTTAAAGTGAAGCAGCAGGCGAAATCACCATCAAGTTAAAGCCCTTGTTAGTGACAACAGTCATCACCACATGGAGAACAGTTTTATCCCTTAACCTCATATCAGGAAACCACAACTCCCTAGCATGCTGAGGAAATGCATATTAGAAAGTGAAATGATTAACATGGCACCAGTTGTTGTGTAAAGTGTTACATATTCCAAGTGTTTTAATAGAAATGTACAAAAGGTATTGTTATAAAAATCATATGTTTACTGGGAACATATCTGGTGCATTCTTAAACAAAAGTAATAATCTTTTAATATTTTCTGGCAGTATGGTACCATGTCACATTAGTAGCATATTGTGAATAGTCAAAGCAAATGAATGGATACAATGAGTTTTACAGCTCGCCTTCCAGAAGTGAAAGCAATGCATACACCAAGGAGTTGTGGGTAGCAAGAAAATGAGATTGTCCTGCTGATTGGATGCAGACAAGCAATGAGTAATTCAAGAGCTCACAGTCAAACAAACTGCTTGTGGCACTACTACTTGTACCCAATTACCAATTCAGAGAGAAAATAAAAAGCAGTTTCAGTAGAGTCAGGGTGGGAAATCTCCAATTAGCACCAATTAGCGAAGTTGCTTCCTACAGCGGAATTCTGGGGACATAAGAAAAAAAAATAATCTCCCAGAATGCCTGGTTGGAGCATTTATTTACCAGGTGATGGGACTCCTGAAGAATAACTTGATGAGGATTTGCGCCTGTGGGACTTGAATACAGATACTACTTGGAACTTGCCTGCTCGATTTGACTGGTCAATCATAGGCTGTACTATTCTTCTTCTGGCATTAATAAACCTGCAACAGAATACAAAGAATAGAAGTCCTTTCATCAGCTTGCTTCTCTGTTTTGAGAACACCTCTGCTTTAAAACTGACAGGATTTTCACGTGCTGTGGAAATGTGTTTTGATTCATTTTGCTTTTTTAAAAGAGTATAATTTCACTTTAAAGGATTTCCCTCTAAGTGCTCAGAAATTGTAACTGGTAACGCGCTTATCTCACTAGCCAGCTTAAAGCTGGATTTGCCAGAAGGCTTTGAACAAGTAAATGCGACCGAAAACTTATGTTAAAAGACAATTGTTTCTTTAACTTCTTCTAAGTGGCTCAGACCCTGGTTAAAGTTCACAGGCTGGGAGACTTTCTTTTCCCCTTTCCACCTTAGGGATCCAGCTCCCCTTGCAGCTGGCCATAAATGAGGACCAGGCTTTGCCACTCCATGCTTTCACAAGGTATCGTTAGGTCAGCAAAGCCATCAATTAGGCTGTCTGAAGTTTTATCACCAGCGCAGCAGCAATAAGTGCTGGCCCAGAAAGACTTCTGCTCTTCTACAACTCCTGCAGTTGGAGCCTGTAAAGGCGAGGGTCATTTGGAGGTCAGTGCCAGCTGGGGGCCACCTCTGTGTCCGAGCGGGGACACCCTGTGCAAGGCGACCGCCCGCCTGCCCTCAACTCAGGCACCTTTCAACTCGTTAGAAACCCCCAGTCACAGGTACATGTGGTTAATATTAGGCCCAAAATAACCTTTTTTTTTTAATCTCAAACTGGGGCGGTTGCCGAGGCTTTTGAGCACTGGTAAAGGCAGTTAGTTGGCTGTGGAGCCTGGATTTAATTTTGCTGGTAATCCAAAAATAAGTGCTTGCATATTTCTTATTAGCTTAATGCGCAGCAATCCACATCAGCACAAGTTAAGCTAAATTAATTTCCCTAAAATAATTTCAGAACTTGCCTATTCACAGAATATCTTTGAAAACAGGGCAATTTTCTATCACTCGGGAGCCACACTTGTTTTTGTCCCCTCTCTTTGTGTTTGAGAACACTTTGGAGCCTTCGCGCAGGTTTTGTGTGCTATTTCACAGCTCAGGCTTTCGGCTGGTGACCCTTAAGGAGTGCTAATGAAGTCGAATACTAGCGTTTAATCCTCTTCAGAAATACTAACATGCCCATCATCCAAAACAGCCTCCAATAATTGCCATTGGGCCCGATCCAACGCCTAGCGAAGTCTTTCAGTCACTTAACTGAAAACTAAGTTCATCTGCTCATTTAGTAAATTGCTAGCCTTTATATAGCATCAACTCCGCAAGGCCTTTTGTCGTGCTTCCCTCACTCCCTCCCACTCTCTGGTTAAATTCCTCCGCAGATAATAAAGGACGGTGGCACACCTTCGATTGCGTCTTCTGTAATCACAGTCGTGGAAATTTCATTAGACGGATGCATAAATGCTACAAATAACACTAAAGGGATCTTTTGCATCTCTCTGTTTATATCCAAAAAACATTCTTTATTCTTTAGAAAAAGTATCATTCAGTTATCAGAAATGTCATCCTGCCTCAGACCTAGTCATGACTTCAGGTATTAAAATAAAAACTCAGACACAGCCAATATACTTGTTTGTTCCCTTCTGACTGTGGCACAGTGAAGGCATCTCCTACCACAGTTCTGTGATTTTGAGGTGTGTTTCTGTCCTCAAAGGTCCTCAATAGGACCTACTTGCTGAGCTACTTTCCAGTAATGTTGCTGCGCTGACCAAATGGAGCCTGACCTGAACCTCCTCCATCCAGCATGCCTTTTATCAGCTAAAGTTAAGGCCAATAGAGATTAACAGGAAAGCCTGATAAGACTGTTTTCTCTTCTCCTATGAGCTTCTAATGGTGTATACAGATGGCAAGGTTTTAAAGAACGGAATGAACACTTATTTAGGCCTGTAAAAAATCACAGAAACACCCCCCACACACGCACACACTTTCCATCTTACTAACCCAATTTCTTCAATCAGGCCACTCTTCAGGAAAACCAAATTGCTCTTTCGTTTTTTTTATTTAAACCCCAACCACTTTTATTATTTACATCTGGTGGTCCCCTTATTTATGTCCCTCTCCACTTCCCTGCACACACACCCCTGCTCACAGGGCTGCGAAGCATTATGGGCCTTGGCTCTCAGCAGGAGAACTCCACACTGTCTTCAAACAAATAATTAAGGGGAAGGTTAAAGGTTCACCCAGAGGTCATATCTTTGGATCCTCCTCAGAAAGTTTACATTAGTAAGAAATGGGTGCCCTCTGAAGTGTTCTTTCAATGGGCTTGCACAACAAGGCAGACCATTAAGAAAATTCTATGTCCTGAAGGGTTTCAGGTGACATCTGCTTTACCTCGGAGCATGGAGATTGGGATACTGTGCTCCAGCCTTACATAGTCGACAGTCTCCACAGACTAAGCCTTTGGGATGGGTGTTGAAAACCCAATCTTGCCAAGCCATTCACTCCCAGAAGAGCCTGGCCTTATTTTATCCCGCTGATGTAAATAAAGCCAGTCTTTCACTGCAAACTCTACCTAGAGGCAATTCACTAGTTGTGTTGGAAATGGGAGTTCAAGCTCTAATAGTGAGTCCTCCATACTTATTTTCCTGATGAAAAAAGAAACAGGCAATAAAAGTGATCCCATTTTTCCAGTCAAAACTTGTGAAAAATAGCTCTTGGGTTTGCTTTCCGATTTCATTATTTCTCCATTTTTCTTTTGCACATCTGCGTAACAGCAGGTGCAAGCAATGTCCTCTAGACCAGCAACACTTTGTCTAGAGAGAAGATACACTGATGTATATTTAGAAAGATATAGGAGCACAGGCTTTAGGCATCCAGGTAATTTTGAAATTCCATTTCTATGGCTCCTCTGAAAAATCTTGTTCATAAATGGCATCAGTTATACCCACCAGTGGGTATGTCTGAAAAATGACACATGAAATTATTTATATTTGCAAGATTGCAGGTGCAAAACAGACATACATTTCAGGTGAAGCTAAAAATCGAGTCCTAGTTTCATTAGCAGTAGCTACATCATGTAATGCATCAGCACAATTGGTAGACAAGGGCACAGAATGCAGTGTTTGTGCATTATTATTTATTCCTTATACTGCCCCATAAATATGCACAGTGCATAATAGAGGCATGGAAAAAAAAGTCTCTGCCCTAGCCTTTACATTTTTTGAGGGCTTTTTTTGAATCCCTCAGAGAGCCATATCCAGGGCCAAAGTAAAGCAAAATACAGCCTTATGCACAGCACTTCAGTTTGTGTTGCAGAAACACCCTGATGTTATTTTGGCACAAATGTCTTCAAAAAGCATTAAGAGACGGGTGAAAAAAGAGAACACCAATGTCACTATTTTCAACATTATTTGGAACCCTATAAAAGAAGAATTCACAGCTCTGCTCCTGACACTAATTGCTTACCTTGTTCATACCCTTCACCCAGAGGCCAAAGATTGAATGGCCTGAAAAGATGAGTAAAATCTATCAAAAAGACATGGATTTCTTTGTTACTCTGCTCGTAAAAGTAATTCCTCTTATCTGGATGATAGTAGCAGTTAGAGGACCCAACGAAGCTCAGTCTTACTCCACCCCATGCTACACAAGCACACTGTCCAAGAGAACTCAGCATCTGAACAGATTTCCAGGCAAAGCCTGGGGGAGAGGAGAGACGCCTTCTCCCTGTTTGCAGAGGGGAACAGAGACAGAAGGAGATTAAGTGACAAGGCCAAAGTCATACAAGAGATCTTTGGCAGAGCCACACACCCAACATAGATTTCCTCAGTCCTCTTTCAGCGCTCCTACAATCTGCTATCCATATGCTATCTTTCCTTTGTTCCCCCAGCTTAGCAGTCAGGCACACTGGCAGGGGACTGCAAAGAGAGCTCACATTGCCACTGTTTGTGCCTTACCTGCTGTGTAGATAAAAAGGGGTCATCAGCCTCCAGGGCTGCGAGGCAATACCTTCACAAACTCTACATTCATATGGTACGTGGTCCTCATTCCAGAATAATAAATGAGGTGTGTAATGTTGAGAAATACATGTCATTGACATAGTAGGCTCAATAAAAAACTCACTTCCAGCATTTTGCAAATGACAGATTACCAACCTCGCTTATTCAAACAATAGCCATTTGAATCAAAAGGTTTTTTGCATCTTGTATTTTTTCTTAATTGCTAGCTAAAGCAGCCACATCTATTTCCTATAGCCAGAGCCTGTCTTTCTCACACAAGTAGTTCTGGTAACTTTCACGGGACAGTTTATGAAACCTCAAACGAACAAGATCTGGCTCAAAACGTACAAAAATATGGACTTTTAAAGGAAGTGATTTCATTTTTATCAGCTTACAGCAAAAAACAATACAGCAGTAAAGGTGCACTAGTGAATATGCAACGTAGTCTGGTGATTTGGTAGCACTAGTCCTAATTGGTTCCTACCATTGATAATTAGCATGACAATATAATCTAAATATATGCATTTAATCACATCTCTTCAAACAGAGATTTGGGGGCTTTTGTCCAAAATAAACATGCATTCCATACTTTATAGGAAGCCCTGTAGTTATTCTTTTTGATATATTTATCATATTTTATCTCAAGTCATACAAATGATGTTAAACTCACATTTGCATAATACATTTTATTTTTATAATAAATAATGTTCAGATAAAATCACAGCGATATTTCTGCGAAGTGCAAAGAGAATAATTAGCAAATAGTGATTTCTTACTCTGCTTGTTCAAATCTGGCACACTCAAAAATAATTTTGTTGTTTCCATTGTCTTTTTTATACACACTGTACACATATTTTGAAACATTGTGACCACACTGTAACTGAATCTGCCTAAGAATAGTTCTTGAAATGAACTGTTAGTGACTGTACTGGTTGGCAATCAGTATTAGAAACATCTCCAGCTTTACTTTATGGCTATCGTGGAAAATTCACTTTAAGTATGTACGGTCACAACAGGTCTTGTTTCAGGAAGATAAAGTGCATGAATGCTTAGGAAACTACAATTCATTCCCAACTTGGGGTCTAATCTGAACTCAAGCAGAGAGTGATATTTAACTCCAGTCACTTGTCTGTATGTCTAATATCTTCTGTGAGATGAACTGGTGCCAAACTGAACCAGTCCTGCCCTAGCAGAGTAGACTGTTCTCCACGAGAAACTGAGGAACAACATGGAGCCACCACGTACAACTCAAACCTTCAGTGTCAGTCTTCAATCTGGATTTCCACTTAAAATATCCATCCCAGAAAATGAGGTGCTAAAATATTGAATTTATTTAACAAACCAGCCACTGCATAAATCGGTTCTCAATTCTTTATGTGAAAACCAGAGAAATAAACAAATTTGTGAGATGAATTCACAATGAGTTCTCTAAAAGGATTAATGACAAGGAAAGTTTTGACTCAATTTTAGCCCAAGACACTTCTGCTCTTACACTTGAAAAGGACAGAGGTACTGAGTGAACATTGTCACCGACTTAGTCATAGAAATAATAAAAATACAAGTAACAACAATAGCAACACTAATTTGGGGGCAGAATTGTTTGCCTTCTGTCATCTGAATAAAAAAAAAAAAATCAAAATTTTTAAGTGCCCAGGGGAACAGTCTCACAAGATTTTACAAAAACCTGCCAAATGTAGACAAGAAGCTCAGCTCTTATTAAACCTACATAAATGGGAGCTGAGATTGAAGAATAAATGGGGTCTAAGCACCTGCTTCAATGTTTTTGCTGAGTAAGAGTCTAAGAATGCATTCTAAAAAATAATCCTAATGTTTTCACCTTGGATGGGGAAATAAATCTTTGCCTAAAAGATATTTCAGTATTTGGACTATGAACATGTCAGTGTTTAGCTCCAGCGCGTATGCTACACTGATCCCTTGTTGCCCAAGACTGCCCTAATTTTGAAGGGAAAATAACCAAGGAAATAGTATATCTAAGTCACAAAAAATGTTTTCCTAAGTAACCTAGAAAATTACTTCTTTCCCAGGCAGAAAAAATAATTTTAAAAGTCGTGAGCTGCTCAAAGCAGTCTGAAAGAACGCATTAGAAAAGACTAATTTGCAGAAACACTTTCATCAATATCCACCCCCCTGCCTTTACAGCAGTCTTTGTCTATCACCTAAACTTTTATCTGAGCAAGTAAAATCTATTTAGCTTAGTTTATTTAACTTCTCTCTCCACTACGGATTCTAAACTGACAGAATTAGGTTTAGGCGTCCTTCAGTATGTGTATGTACAAAAACAGTCGAAAAAGCCCTTGTTTATGCTTCACTGAATCTATGCCACACCTGGTTACCAACTCATATTTGCAGCATTCCTTATAGGAAATTAAAAAAAGCTGAGTTAGTCACCTGGAAATGAGCCATCTAAATAAGGCTTCCCTAAGTCATGAATATTGAGAAATGGAGGCAGTTACACGACTGCCTTCGAGGGGAAGCGGAAGGGACAGGGAGGTTTATTCCCTGGCAAAACTTCACCTAGTTTTGGACAGCCTTGTTAGAGAAGGGAGGTTAAGGGCTGTTTAAACCGACTTTCTAAAGCTAATTCAGACATCTCACATCTGTCAAAGGTGTGATTCAAAGGACCTAAGTCAGCATCCACGTTTGGTGAAGAGAAGGCTCCAGCAGATGACAGAGGGCAACTTAGCTGGGTGCCTGAGGCAGCGTGAGGTAGGTGCTAACCATCCCAAAGACTTCTGCCGCAGTTTCTATGTTTACGTTGGACCTCCTAAAAATACGTTGTGCCATTTGGAGCTGCCAATTGTTGGAAATCAAGATTTTGCTTGTCCTGTGAGACTCTCCTAAAAAAAAATCAGAAATTTAAACAGTGCTCTTCCCAGTATTTACTTTGCAAGTTTTTCAGTCATTGCACCACATATTCAAAATGCTCTTCTCAGCCACAAAATCTAGAAACTTACTTGAAAAGATTCTCACATAACCATTGTCTCCTGGAACTGGGACCTTGAGTTAACATGAAATAACTTGAGCCTTGTGATAAAATCATGAGAATTGGCAAGACGGGCACCTATTCACCTCAGAGGAAAATACACCTCGTTAAACCTGTAACTCTCGGTTACCAGATTCCTCCTTGGGAGTGCAGAGAAACGATTTGGCTCTGCCAAGGAAGGACCTGGTGGCTGCCACGGGGAGCACCTGGACTGCAGCACAAACCGCGGGAGCCATTCTGCCTTCGCCCCGGGGCAGGGGCTGGTGCGCAGGGCCTTCTCCGGCAGGGAAGGGCGGGCCCCACCCGCAGTTGGGGCTCCCTGGAGCTCCCCACGAAGCCGCCGGCCCCGCAGCCACTGAAGCTCCCCGCCGCCCCGCGCCAAGGCCGCATCCAGCCGTTCCATGGGGTCGGCGGCAGCAGCAGGGCCGGCCAGGGAAGGGAAGAGCCGGCCAGGGCTTCAAGGTCCAGCCTGGGTGGCCCCAGGGGAGGCCTCCCGCTGTGCAGCAGGGCGCCATGAGGTGGGGCCAGAGCACCGCTACCGGGTCGGGGGTGCCGTTGCCCCCGCGGAGCCGGGCAGCGCCATGGCCCGCGCAGCGCCATGGCCCGGGGCCCGGCCCGCTTGCGCTCGGTGCGAACCCCGGCCTGGCGGGGCGTGTGCCTGACGAGTTCCGCTCCACACCCGCCCCTGCTGCCGCTGGGCACAGGTTTGCTCATGAGCTCCTAGCAAACCTCAGCCTAAGTAGATCCAGTATCATCCCTTATTCCCTCTTGGTTCCTGATGGGAAACATCCTGGTGGATGGCACCTGAAGCCACAGAACACACGCGGGAGGCGGCTGTTCCTCTTTTGACAGTGCCGTCAGGTTGTTCATATATACGGTTTTTTACCACGCACCGTAAAAATGATCATTTAAAGATACTTGGAAGGATGGGGAGAGACAAACAGACATACTTCCTTAGCTATTCATATCATATAGATAAAATGCAAAGTAAATAGACACAAGCTGTAGGATTTAACCTCATCCTGTACTTGATTTATTGCAAATGGGAATCAACTAGAAACTGAATCACTTTGAAATTTTTACTACTGACATTAAAATTCCAAGTTTGTATACATACATCTTGTGAAGATGCTAAATACAATTTTAGCTAATTTGGCATGCACTTTGATTTGCTATCACTTAGACATTCATGTTAAAGGTAGACAACAAATTCCTATAAAATCTTAAGTAACTCATGCATTTAAAGATGTGTTAATTTGTCATCTTAAACTCCTAGGAAAAGATTTTCAAAACTAATGAGAGTCCAACAGTCTTGAAAACACAATCAGCTTCTCACAGAGGAGTTGAGGGACCTCATTTTAGGTAACTTAAAAAAAAATCCAAACAAAGTGTAGTTTTCAAATAATATCACATTGAAGTATTTTACACCTATTTTTAACTTGGAAATGTTTAACATATTAATTTTTTTGATCAATTGACCTGAAAAGGAGGGTTGTCAACAAGTTTAACATCTGTTTAACTTCCCTGATCAAATAAGATTAAGGCACTAATTCTCCTTCTTACTTTTCAATGGAAACTACCTAAGTAGCAACTTGCCAAAAATGCATAAAGGTGTTTAGCAATTATGTAGTGGTTATGTTTGAAGAGATCAAGGTGCACTCACATGTCCTGTGCTATGGATATCTCTGATTAGCTTGTCATCTACTCTGAAGAAGATGTAGCCCAACTCTCCTATGCTATGTAACAGGCCAGCTGTTAGCTGTCTGTCAAGCACCTAAAGTGGACAAGTAGTCCAGGAGCAAAAATGTCACTCCTTTGATCTGGCAAGGAGCAGCTGCTGATTTATAGAGTAGGACTTTGTTCTTCCGTTCTATTTTACTTTCTTTCCTAAGGCAGAACCACAAAATCCAGCAGAAAAAAAAAAAGTGCCATTCTCTGCAACATCAACAAGCTCTGACAACTGCAACAGGGTTTTTCTTGGCCCTAACAAAGCTCTCAGGCATCTCCTTTGACGCTCACCTTTTTTTTTTTCCCTTCTTCTTTTTGCAATGCGGTAGTTATTGTTTAATTCAGCTTCTGTAAATGGAATGGACTGTGGCCAGCAAGCCTGGGGCATAAACACACCTGTATGAAAGAAGCCTTATTGTAGCAACCATCTACAACCAACCTGCACATGCACTACCAGTTTGTGAGTTCAGAAGGAATGTTCCATTTTCCCTGACAGTAAATTTTGCCTTACAATAACTATTTTTTGTACCCTGTGTCCTGTCTTGACCGTGAAGCTTGTATACTTTTTCATTGTTATTAAAATCTGAAGGAAAAAAAAAAAGTGTATTTTTCTACCTGTCAACCAGGAAACATCAGGAAACTGGATCCAAAGAGCCTACTTTAAAAAAAACACAGCCAAAATATATTTGTAGAAACACAACTGCTGAAAGTTTGAAAACTGCAATCCTAAAGATGTCTGTTCTGTTTCAGACACAGCAATACAGTTGCAAGCACCTCCAGCTTATACTGCTGCAGATTTTCCTCAGAAAAAACATTTGGCAAAACAAGAACTCAGTAAGAGATAGCATTTGATGCAACCAACCAGACTGCTGCACTGCTAGCCCAGAGTCAATGCTCCGTTTGTCCTCTTAGAAGGTGCTGAGTAGGTCCTGTGAGGTGATCAGTTACTACACAGGCTGTTAAACGCCTGCCTCACCCGTTGGTATAGCAAGAGAGTTTTCCTTTATTTCCTTTATGATCTGTTTTCAAGTTTATTAGCTAAAATCCCAGATCTACAGGGCACAAGAAAATGCTGCAGCATAACACTGCCGAGGAGAGGAGCTGTATGTTTGACCCTGGTTTGAGTCTACACACAGGCTGCATTCACATTTCTTTATACTGTAACTTTAAAAAAAGACAAAAAAGGATTACAAAAACAAAGAGGGGAAGAGGTGAGGGTGGTGGGGGCGACATCATGACTACAAGGTCTTTTGCATATATGTTAGCTTGTGGAAATAAATAAGAACTATTACAGCCAGAGCCCTAAGGGAGGCAGGAAAATGATGATGTACAGGATAGTATAAAATGATATATTAAAAACTCTGCTGTCAGTGGAACAATAGAATATTAAGCAAAAGTCCATAATAATTGGCAGATATTTAGCTGTAGATATCTTTCTTTGGTTGGTGGGTACTAAAGTATACGTGAGAGGAAAGAGAACTAGTTAGGCAATTAGAAGTAATGGGCATAAATAATACACTACGTATAAATACATCTCCCCCTTTCCCAAGTTATAGCTCTTATCCGGATACACCTAATAACCTCTCGGTAAGTCATACCTACATGCTGATATCCCTTGTGTTTTACTCTTTGCACTGTCTGGTTACTGGAGATTCTGCTTATTTCCTTCTTTCTATAGATGTAGATATTAATGTTTTCCCTTTAATTATTACAATACTGGCGGCAAGACTATCAAACCAAAGGGTTTAATGGCTTAGTAGTTAAAGATGTGTCAATACCACAGACACCATGAGACTGCAGCTGGCCATGTTATGGAATATGTGCTTCACAGTGATGAGCTAGTAGCAGAACAAGTGTAGAACAACTATATTAAATATGCTAAAATGAAGAGGTAAATATACAGATCTTCCCAATGTCATACTGGTGAAACTTTTGCTCTCTCTCATCCCATTTTGTGTTCTCTGTATTCCACAGGAATCAGGGGAAAATGTTCTAAAAACATTTTTGAGAGTTTGTTACATATGAAAGTGTTTCATGTATCCTTGCATCTTAGTTGTAAGCCAAACCCGTTTGGAATGGAAAAATTTAAAAACCTCCATGGAGCCGTTTCCTCAGCCTATCAGCTCTCTTCTGACCAGTGCTTCATCTCTCCAGGGCTCAGGACTTGCTCCCTAGCCTACCTTGCTGGCCCCCCAGAGGTAATTGCAAACTACAGCTGGCAAGTCAGTGATAAAGCACTACGAGGGTCCTAGATGGCCAGATATGCTGTGATTGAGGACATATATGTGAATGTTACACCATTTCTTGTCTCTCTGCTGTTCTGAACAAGCTTCTGTCTTCTGAACAAGCAAGGACTGAAACCATGAAGGTTTGCTCTTTCTAAAGCATTTGAAAGGCTGTGTTCTGATTTCAGTACATGGCTGGCTTATGGGCAGAGCAGAGCATTGGAGAAACCTGTGCTCAAGTGCACCACATTTCAGTTGTTGTTGGCTTCCCCAGCTAAAGAGAGGTCTATTAATGTATTTTTCTTTCTTCTGTTAAAGGATGGGTAGCTGGAGAAGTTTTTTTAATGCAGTCATTGCCACTTAAATAGCTCATGTGAAAATTAAATCCTACCACAAAAAGAAACTTGAAACTGTGCACGTATTTCTTCAGTCAAAACTGGCCAGTTCTGCAATGTGTTCCACTATCCTGTATTTTGCATACAATTGAGATATCTGTCATGAAATGAAACCCAATCTATATAACTTATCTAATATTTACCTTTCTTTCTTTATGAGAGCAGTTTGGAAACTGTGTGTGATCTTACATAATTTTAATAACTGGTTGCTGATGGATTTCCATCAACATTAACTCTGACTGTTCTGACTGGTAGGATGTCGAGGCCTAATTTTTAGAATTTCACTAATTGTTCCTACACTGCGTAGGGGTAAAGGCATCTAAGAATATACGTATAAACCTGCATTTGAGCCCACAAAACTGGTAATGGCAAGGCAGTATCCAACAATGTTGATCACTTCATCCTGGTCTAGTACAGCACTCAGATGTATAAGGCAAATCTTCAAAATTACCAAGTTCTGTTAAGAAAATCATTGTAGGCCCTGTAAAGCTAATCCCAAATGTTCAGTGAATTTGTGAGTTAGAAGGCAATATTAGCAAATGGGTGTTGACACTAGTGCTGAAATGGTAAGTGATCTGCTCTCAAGGAAATTTCTATCTCTGGTTAGATGTTCCAGGAATCACCAGAAGGTGGACTTAGATACCTAACTACATTTTTTTGGTTAAAAAAAAAAATCCCTCACTTAACACTGAAAATTCCTACATTCTTTAGGCATGTAGATTTCTACTTTTTAAGATCCCATCCCATCATCATTTTTGCTGCTGTATATTTGTGTATCCTAACAGTCAGTTACTTTCTGTAGTAACCATGCCCTATGTCTGAGGTAGACACTTACATTCAGTCAGGATTCCTATGGATCCTTTTAGAGAGACAGACATCTTAGGACAGGCCTGTTCCTCCTTATAATAACACAGATAAATATCTCTTTCCTTTTTAGCTGACACTATAATTATTTGACTGTTTATCTGGAAAGAAGGAGACCAAGTTTTGCCTCCCTATCCTGCTTGATTTGGAACAGAAACCTGAGCATGGATCCATTACATTCTAAAAGAATATCTGAATCACCCACGTATTCAGTACAGTAAACAAAGTCCTTTCAGTTCACATTCTGAGGATGTTCCACCAGAATTAAGCAGTTATACAGTCATAATTAACCAGCACTTAATTTTCACACATCTGAAGTTGGAGCCTTAGCCATGAGGCTGTACTGTCAAGTCCATGTTCTTAATTAATTTTGCTCTACTGACTAATTGTTACATACACAAAAGAATGGGAAGTCAGGAGAACAAGGAAGGCATGATAGTGAAGAAGAGTAAAGATGGAGCATTATGTTCGATAGCCCGTTGATTGGGAAACTCAACTCAATTGGAACAGTTAAGACATTGATTTAAATCAAGACCTGCAAACATATATTCTATTTAACAAGTGAATTTTCTAGCCAATGAGCCTTTGAGGAGAGCACTCCCTCTCCCCCATTTGCCTCTTTTGTGTAAAGCTTGATGTGGCTGATGTATGACAAGAACTTTGGCTGAGTTTAGTCCTTCGGGAAATACAGTGAGGCAAGGCTGATTTTGTGTTGAAAGTTGTGTCACTGTGGAACACGTTACTGTCTATTTGTCACAATATATGTATTTGTGTTCCTACTCTTCTGTGCTGGAGGTCCTTTCTATATAAAATAACCACGGACAGGGCAATGTCTCACTTTACAGTACTGCTAGGGTTACAGTTCCATATTTCTCAATTATATCCCATTCTAAGCAGTTTTGTGCATGCTCACCAATGGAAACAAGTATATGTGGACCAAAAGCTCTTAAGCTTCTTAGGGACTAGATAGCAGCTAGATGATGCTGGAAAATTCAGTGGTGACAAAAGGTAAAGATTAGCTTAAACTAAAGATTGCAGGGTTTGTGCTTGACACTCATATGCAACTGAAATGTGATACATATCTAACAGATACATATATATTAACAGGGAAATATTTTATAAAATATGCTACACAGATCTTTTCTTGTGGCTTAATTAGTTTTTAAGCCAATATTATAATAACAGTTTCATAAGAAGTTCAAGCCAAGTTTTACAACATCTTTAACCAATCTTTGAAAGAAACACAAAATTTAGGGTCAATGGAAATACTGTGTAAAACAAAAAAAAAGCCAGTGAAAAGAGAAAAAAATGCACCAAATATAAGGCAGCGTCTTCAAACAACGTAGTTCAGCATTGTACTTGTGTGCATAAGAATTTGAAAATTAATTTTATAAGAAATTAACTATAAATTGAACAAAAGCAGTGTTTTTATTCTAATTCAGTGTCCAAACTGAAGAAAACTTAGGAAGATAAATCAAATCATTAGAAGAGGAAAAGTTATTCTTTGTTTTTCACTTTGAATTAGTAAAATTGTCAATTATTTACTTTCCTAGGAATAACCAAATCTTTAATTTAATAGTGAAGATCTTGTAACATTTAACTATTTTGGAAATCAAATATGCCTTTCTACCTGCAAACTTGTAAACTTGCATCCATGTAAAACAGAATAATAAAAGCAACAAATGCAGACACCCATTCAGATGAACTAGTAAAGGAGAATTAAGTTTCCACTTCCTTTTCATGATTCTTCCCCAGTTGTTGTGATCAGTCTTTCCAGTGTGACTATATTATTATCCACCGAATTTTTAGCGTCATTGTAATAATAAAAGATCTGCTTTATATCATTATAAATCATGTGAAGTTTAGCAGACCCTAGTAATGTAATTACTAGCAGACCCTAGTAAAGTAATCTGCTTTGGTCCTAGTAAATTCTAGCCTAAAACAGCATAGCCTGTGGTGTCTCACCTGAGTTCTCAGAGATGTTTCAGAAAGTGCATTAGATCTATGAGTCATTGAAATAAATAAATACAAATATAGTGGTCAATAGCAAAAGAAAAATTTAGCACTCTAAAAGGGTTTTGACAGAAGCCTGAGTTGAAAAATCCAGCTGTATTTTATGTATGTCCCTTAACCACCAATGAGTTTTGCTGAGATGAGTGGTCCAGTTAGCTGTCTAATTTTTGATGGCTGATGACATGTGTTCACAATAAAAAAATGTATCTGGAGGACCTGTATTCCTTTAGCTCAAGAAACCAGGGTCTATAAAAGAACAAATATGAAAACATCATAATGTCAAATTCTGCAAATCTCACAGTTCCGTGTACCTGATTGCTAGGATGAATCTGATGCAAAGATGTGCAGCTAAGATGGGTGTCTACACTTCATTTTCAGGTGTAGTAAACACAGATAAAAAATTGGAAAGGAAAAATCTTTGTGGGCATGTTTTGCACCCATTTAATCCTTCTGCCAAATTTATTCCAAGCGCTACCAAGATCCTGCTCTGGTTTTTTCAATATAGCACAGAAGTATAATAACTGCTTAAGCATGCCATACAGTATTAATCTTCCTCATGAACTCTGTCCCAAACCAGTTTCCATGGAGAGAAATTAAGAGGTATGTACAGGCAAAGGAGAAAATATATGGCTAGCCAATGATACAGAAAGGCTCTTTAGATACAGAAAGGCTCTTTACACAGGAGCTATGGTAGACAGGAAGTATTTTTCAACTGAGATTGCTGAACTGAGGGGAGGACAGCACTAGACAAAGTGAGAAGAGAGGAGAATATGGAGATAAAAAAAAAGACATCTATGTTAAAATAGGTTTCAACATTTTTTTAAAGAAGACAATTTTGAAATTGATCCAGAAAAGGATGGAGAAAGGTTGCTGAAGTGCCTAAAGTAGGAGGTGATTTTTTTTGATGTGTGTGAGAAGGACGTACCAGCATTTGATACATTAAGGGGGGATGAAGAACTGGGACTTGGAGTCCTGGGAGAAGGGGACTACAATTGTCAAGGTGGGAAGAGATGAAGGCAGAAGCAAAAGAGACATACTGTTGAAGTGGAAATAGGAAGAGACGTGGACACTGGAGGTGTGAGAGAAAGAACACTGGGAACACTAGGATATGTACCCACTAGGATACGTGGGTTTGAGACAGTGGGAATAAATACATGAGGAGTATAGAGAAGTAAAACTCATATTTAGGAGTGTCTGAGAGAGTAATATTGCTCTGGGTTCACTGTCAATTTTGTTCGCCAGGTTATAAACTCATCTATATAAAATGATACTAAAACAGGGACTTCATTTACACAATACTCTGTTGATTGTAATAGTTTTTTAGCCATGCAACCTTCAGTAGCTGCAGCTGTGGTTTGTTCCATCTCATCAGTAATTTTAACTGTAATAGTCATTAGTGTGAAGCTTTTCACAGTATTTTAAAGTGGTACTTTCCTCCCGGTTCTTGAGTCCTCTTTTGTTTGTATGGGCTATGTATCCTTTAACATCTAGATAATTCACCCTGAGAGTCATCACCACACATCTACACTTTGGAAAAGAAGATGTGAATATGGTTCTGATAAAACTCTGCAATGTTTGTTAAAAAATCCCCCAAAGAAACCACAAACCCAAAATGTAGCTTTGAACAGTTTATGGTTATCTATAATGAGTATCTTTCTCCATAATATAGCCCAAAGAACCAAGTCCTGAAACAGCTTGCATCTCTGTGAGAGGGTGGCCTCTACATGTCTTCAGTTGTTTAATCCTCTCTGTTTGTTGTGTGCGGAGCACGAAGTAGGCTAGTACTTATGACTGCTTTAAACAGTGCCTGCCTGACCTATGACTTCCCAAAAGACCCCAGGATGAGGTTAGCATGATAAGGAGCTTGATTTCTCTAAGCAACAGTTATTCAGACTGACATCACCCTTTCATTTACTGGAGACTATACAAAAAGTATAAAAATAAGAAAAAAACCAATCAACTATTGGACTTACTTAAGTCTGAAAGGGCAGCTTACACTATCATTACCACCAAGTGCATACAACCTGAGCTTGATGTTGGCCTACTTAAAATTATTATTTTGCTGTGAAGGGTTGGCAAAGCAATTTATAAAATGATGGGGTAAAAGTAAGAGAAGGCCCATTAAAAGCTTTTTCTTTCCTTTAAATGAGAGTGAACAGAGTAGGACTGTTTGAGTTTGAGCCACTTATTACCTTTGTACATTTGTCTTTTTTAACATCTATTAACTGATTAGATTTCCCTTAGAAGTAATTGTGCATTGATAGATAATTGTATCATTGTGGCTTCTTATTKGGGAAAAGTATTACATCCAAACACTTAAGACAGATAAAACCAGATGGATATATCTGTCTGTCCATCCATCTCTGTACTCAAGATGTTGGGTATTTTTAGAGAATTTAAAGCAGTTGCAAACAAAAGGAGCATTTTAAAGAAGGAAAATACACTTAATTAAAAAGATGTCAAAATTATTTTGTTGCCAACATCCACAATATCTATGACACAGTGATGTTGTGTAACTTGAATACTAGTTCTCAGAACCGTAATGAGTTGCTATTAGAAAAAGCAGAGACTTATTATTAGTATCCCCGCAGAGTTACCTTCTAAATTATTTATACTTGCAACACTTTCACGTAATGGCAGTTTTAAATTCAAGCAAACAAAGCAAACCACACAATAAAAAGAGGGGAAGAGAATTGTACAGAAACCCTTTCTGAATGTATGTAGTTAGAAAGGTGAGTCAAACAAACTAATCAGATTTTGTTGCCTACTCGAATTCTCATGAGATTTGCAATAGACAGCATCAAAGCTTCCTGGGGTTGTGTCACCGTGATAAAGGATTGAACAGCACTGTATCTGTTTTATGTCTCACATCTAAAATGTAAAAGAATGCAACTTTATTTGTCTGGTGAAAGTTTGCTTATTGTCTTTGAAACTCCACAGCAGACCCTCCACGAAAAGCTATGAGAAGGGTGCAAATAATGCCAGAGCCTTGTGTTCTATGTTCATCCCCTAGGTTATGATGCTAGGTTTGCACAGGAGTTGGGGAGGGCAGCAGGGGAGGATTGTTGGTTTTATAGAGACTTAGCATTGTGAATTACTGATTCTGCTTTCCACACGTGCTTTACTAACACACAGTTAACACTTTAGGAATCAATGATTTTCAGAAAAATTGAGGTGGGATGCCTTTTTTTTTAAAAAAAACCCCTTCAGCCAAACTCAAGTCTGCTCAGTGCAGAGATGATTTGGGTTAAATTGAGGAGAAAATGGCTAAGACTGAAGACTCTAATGGTCTCCTTCTGGTCTTAAACTGTTTGCATTTATGAACATATAAAGATCATCCTGTTCACTTTCCATTAACCAACCTATGAAGTTTTGTCTTAACTATCAAAACAAATTCCAGTTGAA
Organism: Amblyornis subalaris; assembly: GCA_018881555.1. Classification (NCBI taxonomy): domain Eukaryota; kingdom Metazoa; phylum Chordata; class Aves; order Passeriformes; family Ptilonorhynchidae; genus Amblyornis; species Amblyornis subalaris. Next base: position 2,144,862 of record JACAXG010000065.1, read on the forward strand.
ATCACTTTCTTATTATATTACTGAGTAGCTACATTTGGTTACTTAAAAAACAAATTTCTACCCCACAAAAAGGAAAAACTCCAGCATGTTTTCCCCCCCCGTAATAGAAGTATGTAGCTAAATACTATCAGCTTTTTGTCAGTCATAATACAAGCGGGTTTTACCAGTATCCAGCTATTCCAAGTGCCTCTTTTTCTGAGCATTTGGTTTAAGGTACCCAAAATAAACACACAATAGAAATGCTAGCCCTTTTCAAGCAAAACGGCCCTTCGATGTACTAAGAATCTTATTTTCCTTATGCTACTTCAGTTGCACAACAGCACCCTCACTGATTACCATCGAATTACATCAGTTTAAAATTGGAGTAACTGAGTAGTGGATCAGGTCCCATAGTCAGACATATGTTTTCCACTAGATAATGGCTACTTATATATTTATGAATTTTAAAATGCTTTTCAATTCAATTATCATTGTTACTATGTGCAGGAAGTAAAGAAGTAAATTGCAACCAAGCTTTCAGGGGTTTATTCCCTCATGAAGCACTTGTATTGCATGTGTCAGGGGAGGGCAACTGTATACTACCCTCTACATAATAAATGATGCTGTTGAACATTCTTAAAGTTTTTGTGTTTGTGGTTTTAGGGACAGAACTATTACCTGTTGGATTTTACATTCCTTAATACTATGGTATCATTTCTTTAATGAAGCTTCATAGAAAGTTTCAAGGTGGTTCAAAATAATTGGTACTCAGATCTATTCTGTTCTGATCACCCCTAGAAACAGCAAGTACTCACAGGGTGATAAACAGCTTTCAGGCAAATGCATAATTCCAGTGTCAATTGGAGTTATGTGCAGACACTCAGAGCAGAAATAGTATATAGCTCTCCATTCCTGAACATGACAGTCATAATAAACCTTAACCTCAACATTCCCTTCTTTCCTCAACCACAGCTAAAAATGCTACACACATTTATACCATCTAATGAACCAGGCATTAAAAGGAAGCCACAGATCTATACCAGTAGATTATCAGGAAGAGAAGTGTGAAGTGAATACTTGCTCATTACAGTATCATGGTAGTTACAAAGAGGAAAGACCTAATAAATCACTGTTGTCATCCTTCAGCAAGAGTAGGGGATAGCCTACCAATGGAGGTCCCACCAGCTACTAAAATAACTGCTTGTAAAGTGGATAGTGCAAACATATAGTGCAAAATCCTTGGGGACAGAAACTCAAACTCACCATGGTGAACCTGGAAAGGAATGATGGATGTTTATTTTGCTCTTTCATGGCAATATGAAGGAAGGACAGACTACGGATTGAAGTAGGACTTTGAGTCTGAGTGAATTGTATCTGGTTTCTGAGTCTGTCACCTATTCTCTTTATTAATGTGTATAAACCAATTAACAGTAGATGATGACTCTGATTATGAAAAGAAGGGAGAGGGATAAGACTTGCTCTTTCTGAAGAAAGTAGGCAAAGAAAGAGTAGGAGTGAGTGGAGTTTAGAACTGACTCCTTTTCCACCCACACCTCCTTGAAGCCAGGGAAACATCCAGCACTGAAATGATAGTAACCTATAGCAAATAGCGGTCAGTAATGAGTACATATCACCGTAATGAGCAGACACAAAGAATGAAACTCTGCTATTGCTATGCCTCAGATATATATTCCATGCTATTCCTACAGTTTCACTAATAACCAAACCCCTAGTCTATCTGATGCTCAGTTTCCTGTTGGTTAATAATATTAATAATTATTTCTTCCCCATCTCACGTCTCATTTTTCTTATTTTGACATGATACATTTTCTATTGTTTTTGAGACAATTTGACAATGAAGGGCACAAAAATATCTAGTTACTAATATATCCATGCCTCTACACTGCACAGGATTTACCTTCCTCTGATTGAAATTCTGATGATGGCTGAGGGCCTGATTGCACTAGCTACAATTACTATAGTCTGATTTATAATTTGTTCTGCCACTGTTATTCACATGTAACTTTTCAGAAGTCTTTCTAAGATTATTTTTTTATGTGGATAATTAGACTGATATTTAAGAATTCTAATCTCATATAAATGCTCAATCAAAACACATATTTTCCTGTGAGCTAAAAATGTCTGGATTTCAGTTTTGATTCTCAAAAGAATGTTATTGTTCCTTCAGGACGTGAAATGGAACATAAAAGAGCACTTTACCTCACCATTTGAATTGGATGAATTTTTTCCTCCTCTTTTTTTTTTCTTTATTTTTGAGTATTTAATTGATTGTTGTTGTCTAAGGTTTTTTTTTCTTAATATCTTTATCTTCTTCTCCTGTAAGTGTGGATTTACTGGTTTTAGAAAATCTACAAAAGGAATATTGTCTTCATTTTGTGCTTTTGATTTTGTATATTTAATTTCTAAATAAAAAATAGACATTTCCAATTTTAGGACCCAGCCAGTTAGCTGTCTCTCTTAAGGGACTACCACAGAGAAGACCAACTAATTCTGACTCTATGATGTGTATTCCAAGAGGCACCGATTCACCTTTATTTTTACAAGCCATAAAACAAATGCTGGTAATTGACATTTGGCAAGTACAGATAGGAATTGGATTAAAACTTAGGGCTGAAATTACAAATATTTCAGCATATGGCATCGTTTCTTATCCATAAGATAAACATTTTACCAAGTGGTAGATGGACAAATTACTATGTCCTCATGACTCTCTAGGTTAATGCCTCCCTCAGAAAAGGAGGAGGAAAGAAGAGAATTTAAAAAATTGCAATAAAGAATCTTTTACCTTCGCAGGCAGTAACAAGAAATGCAATTCAGCAATCAGAAAGAAGAGGAAAAAAATACCATTGGAATTGGGAGGACAAAATATACAGATACAGAAGGAATTTACGGTACTTCTACAGTGTGCACAGTCAGACAACTGAAATGACTGGTTCTTGTTCAAATACATTTGTGGGCAAACCCACATTTTGTGTTGAGGAAGCACAACTTAAACCAGAATATGGTAGAATGTGGTATCTCCACTATGTTTCAATATGAGTTATTAGAGCTCCTGATTTAAAAAGGAGAGTTTTGATGTAGACTTCAGAAATTGTTGTAGCAGGCAAAACAACTATTTGTATGTGCTTATGATGAGGAAATATGCAAGCTTCTCTGCATTTTGTTTCACTTCAGCTCTATTTAGTTTTAATCCAAGCCTATTTTAATGGATTTCTTTTAGATACTTTTCCTATTAAGCAAATAAACTTGAAATTCTTTGTAATGTGGCTCATTTGAAAACAGATTCCATCGTCTGTCTGATGAAGTGAACACTATGGAGAGGAATAGCAAAGTCAATTCACTTTGGCTTCCGGTGAAAGAAACAAAGGCCAAGAAAAGAACAAGAGCTGGAAGTATGCTGACGTGGCACTTGAGGACATGGTTTAGCAGTGAACATGGTGGTGGTGCTAGGTTGACAGTTGGACTTGATCATCTTAGATGTCTTTTCCAACCTTAACAGTTCCATGATTCTTGTTTCAGAGTGTCAGGATACAGCAGTTTTCAGGGACCTAATTCTAGGCCATCACAGGAATACTAAGTCTGATTTTCCCTGGTTTTGCGCTATGTAAAGCCTCTCAACGTCAACAAAGTTTCTCTTCATTTACTTTGGGACAAGCAGGAGTGTCATCAGATCAGTATCTCCCAAAATTTTATATCATATGGGTCCCTTCCAACTCAGGATATTCTATGATTCTATACTTTACAGTGTATAAATTGCAGGCACAGTAACTGCTGAACCCTGGAGGAAAGATATAAGTAATTAACATCATGCATCCTTTTTATTTTTCCTTTAAAAAACCCCATTTTATATATTTGAAGATTATAAGTAAACAAGTTGATTAAAACAATCATTGCTTCATTGCCATGTCATTTTTTCTTATCTGGAGATTCATTGCAGAAGGGAAGCACGCATGCCAGAGCACCTTCTGATTTATTTGACATTGATGTTTTTTGCTTATTTTACAGTGGATGCCCTTTATGTCCTTTTCTGAACATGCCAGTGTATGCAAAGAGAACTGTGTTTCCACTGAAACAATTCATGTTACAGGTAGCTTGCATCACCTTAAATGACTGTTTCTTGGAAGTAAGTTATTGTGCAAAGTCAGGGTCAGAGTAGGTTATTACAGAACAAGCATGAAGAAAACATGGGTAGGGGCATTGCTGGAGAGGAGTCTGTGGAAATAATTTCCCTCTGTATTGTCTCCATGGTGGTATATCCTGCATTACTACTGCACATTGTTAATTTAAATTTGTGTAGTCACCACATACACCAGAGAAAATTCATACACCCCAAATCTTCTGGACTAGACAATCATTAAACCTGTGCCCTGAGGTCAAGATAAAATACCTGTATCAGGCACATGTTTCATAGTGTGGCTTACAGATGCCTCTCTGTGATTCCATATCCTGGTGAACAGTATTGAGGGCTGTAACAGCTCTGTGGTGATACAGGTCTTACTGTAGGTATCTTCAGTCATTTTCTATTATCTCCATGTCATGACACACGAACAAAAGGAAGAGGTGGACACAAACTGCTGCAATCCTTTGCAGGAAACTGCCATATGTCTATGTGTTGTCCAGCTAAAGCTGTTTGAGTAAGTTATTTCAAATGCTATTTGAGGACTGATTCAAAATTCAAAATTGAAACCTGTGGAAAAACTGCAGCTCACCTCAACAGACTTTGAAACAGGGAACATGGACAATCAGAAGGAGTGACTAAAGGAATAAAACTACTTTGAAAACGTGATCTTAATCTGCCAGCCCCCAACATCTGCCTCACTTACATTACTTACACAGTGCCCCAGTGCGACTTTCTGGGAAAGTCAGAGAATGAAGCAGAAAAACGCATTTATATTTAGGAGAAAAAAATTTTTTTTAAATGTTTATATGTTATGTTGATTCTTTTCCACCTAACATATTTTAGTGCAATTTTTTTACATTTTTATCTTATGCTATAATATGTTGTCGCATAACACAAAAATATAATAGTATGATAGTCCAAGAACCAGCTTTTGCAGTTTTTCACCAGCTTAAATTTATTGCTTCAGTGTTTAATTACTTACTGTTTGAACACCTCTGTGGAAGCACACAGCTGCATCTCAGTGCTACATTCTGTGATCTGTACACTGTTCACATGGTGAATCCACTTCCTGACTTCACTGCTAATACTTATTGTCAGAAAGGCTGTGCAGATTGTTATAACCTTGTCAGGTGACTGAATGATTTAGGGGACAAATTTCCAAAGCTACAGCTATCCATGTACATAATGCAGACCTGTTGTATTTACAAAAGCATGTGAGGGTCATTTGAAGTTGACCCACTACTACATGGATGTGGTCTACAGTGAGCTTTGCAACTCAGCTGGAGCTTCTAGGAGCTGCCTTATTATGACTAATAAGTCTACAGATTAGGTATCCTGGACTAGTTCTCTGAAAGAGGAAAACCAGAAATTTCCGAGTAGAGTTGTAGGAAATACTTGCAGTAAGGGCAATCAGATAAAATTAATATAATGCTGGATTTCAGCAGGAAACACAAACCTCAGCTAAGGTTCATAGAGTGATTCTGGATTCGTCTTTAATTTTGCTTTACTGTCATGTCATATTTCAAATCTAAAAGAATTCTTGTAGCCAAACCGGTGGTCAAACCACAGCACTGCTTCTGGGTTTGTCTGTGATTTTTGGAGAGAAAAAAAAAATTACATTTAAGCGGGAATTTTGACATATACAAATTAACAGTAAGTCATGTGGCTGAGGAATAAAATTCTTCCTCAGAACTGCTCTTATGCAAACATGACCCTCCGGAACCTCAATGAGCCAACGACTGTTGAGACTTGCTCTTCCTGATTTAGCAGTTTACTTAAGCATGTGCCTGTCTATAAACCCATGGATAACTTCATTAACATGACTGAGAGTTAGGCAGGTGCTATGACAGCCTAATGGAGTTAGGCCTTGTCTAAAGAATGAGTTCTGAGAGTGTTTGTTCTTCAATAAGTCAGCCAACAGTCGTCTCAGCTTTGGCTGATCAGACTACATTGTCCTTTGTATTGGTGGCCTTCGACTAAAGTTAGCAATAGGATACTCAACAAGAGTGAAAATTTTTGGCTCTAAATAAAATTATTTTAGCTCATTATAATTAAGGCCATAGACACCAATCATGAATTTTATAAAAAAAATGCTAAACTAATGATTCACTTCAGGAAAAGCACCCAAGGTATCTGTGAGGAAGATGGCATCTACTTTTCATCCATAACAAGAGTGAAGTCTGAGAAATGAAGGATCAAGAAAAAGGCTAACAGTACAGGAAGCAACTGAGAAAAGGTCTTGTCTTGAATCAAATGACTGGCTTTTTCCTGAGTTCACTCCCCAAATCTGAGTAGTGAGAAGTTAAAGGGATCAGCAGTACTCATCTTTCCCTCCAGAAAGCAGTGTTGTTCGCCTGTGTAGACGTGAACCTTGAACTACTATATCTTCATTTTTCTCTTCCTTTTATAGCTCCCATTGACTAAACTACTGGATTTCAGTAGGCACTGAAAAGTTAAAGTTGAGAGAAAGAAAGAGATCCTGGATACATGGACAGACCTCACCGCATTCAAGACCTTCATGAAAGAGTACAGTGTTAAGAAAGTACCACATGGTCTTAAAGTTAATAGAAAAATCCTGATTTATTTTTCAATATAAAAATTCAGAAATATTCGCAGTGTCTTCCAAAGCGCTTACTGGCTGCCTTACAGGACACTCTGCCCATCAACATATATTCATTTTTGAGATACAGCATTGCTTTAAAAATGTATGTTTTGTTTTTCTTTGCTTTGTTCCTTCCATGTAAAATGGCATATTCTTCCTAGACAGGGAAAGTAGTCTTTATTAAACTTGCAGGCTTACAAATGAACAAGGCCAGACAATGTAAACAGCTGTAGAAACTTTTTTTGGGCTTGATTTATGTTGAAACAAGCAAGTGAAATACAGCATATTTTATATTGTCTGATAAAAGATGGTTTATAAAAATCCCTTCAAAATGCAACGTTTTGAAAACCACAATGAAAAATGAATTTTTGATAAGTCTTGCCTCAGTGATAGTCTTGGCCAAGAAAAGATTTCTACTATGCAAGTGCAATATGGAATTTTGAGTTGAGAAGCTCTGTATGGACTGTGTTTTACATCAATCACTGAATTTAGGTAAGGAATACAGAAGAAAAAGAAAGAAGTGATAGAGCCGGTAGATATCAAAGAATGATTGTTATCTATTTAAGGCAAGAAGCACATTCTGGACTATAATTTTCCTGATTATACATAAATGCTCCTCTGTGATGATCCAAATTTTTAATCTCTGCTTTCATTGGTATTTTTTAAGATGAAACATAGTAAATCTTCTAACTTCTCCCAGTGCTCAGTTTCTCCTGGAAGTTGCTCTTTTATCATTGCTAACATCAAACTAATGAGTTCACCATTCTGACTTTATTCTCCAAATAACAAAAAAAAAAAAAAAAGGAAGACGTGAGCTTTCAAAGGTCTATCATTCTGGGTGATTCACTTTTTGTATACCGATCATTAGACATGATTGTCTCTGAAAATTCTGACTTGGGAAGACTTTTGCCAAGCTAGCATTCCTGATTCTGCGTTGACCCACATCTTGGATATATAGATCATTTAATACAAAGCCAGTATAAGATATTCTTGTTTAATAGGTGTTGTGGGCTTTCGTATGCATTGAGTGTGGAGTTGATCACATTAGATGCAAAACATTCACAAATCAGCTTTAGTCACATTTTTCTGAGCAGAAAGGTTTTAGCAGAGCAGGCGCCCTTTAGGGATCTTATGTTCTTCAAGCACTTCTATTCTTCCTCTTCACTTATTTTTGATGCTAAGTGGTAAGAAAAGCTAATTATACCTGTACAGTTCCATTGGGCCAGATTTCACTGGATGTAAATCACTTTGGTTTAGTTATTCTGATTACTATTATAATGGTAATTTTTGCTATCTCACTGTCCTGGAAAGCACCTATCATAGCACTGCACTCCCAGGGTACCTCAGTTTGAGCACCTGTAAATGCTCAAGTCCCAGTAAGGGACTTGAGGCTATGCAGAAGGTTTTCTGATGCACTTGTTGCCAAATGGAAAGGGGACAACTTCTTAAGAACATATTGACATCCTGTTCCCTCACACCTCATCCCAGACCAAAGCATGGGTTAACTAACAGTTGAGGAAACCAAATTACCAGATTTCCTCACATTTCTCCAGCAGCAGCACACCTGGAATTAATTCAGGCAATCCAGTGTGAGCATGTTTTGAAACTTTTGAAAGTTCGCTTGCTGTAGTAGTCTTGAACTTCATTTCAGAGGAGTGAAAGTGTGTTTGCCACCTTTTTGTGAACTCTCCAGAGAAATAACGTTCAGTGTAATAAGCATAAGCCTTGCTACCTGACAGCAACTTGTGGCAAGACCAGTAGCAATGATCAGCTAAAAATGTTAAAATTGTTCAGACCTGTGTTTATGCCAAGGATTAATTTGGCCATTAAGTTTGGATCATATCTGGATTTTAAAAATTCAGTAGAGCTGTGTTGCTTTGGAGCCAGGACCTTAGGTTTGGGCTGACCTTTCCTATTCTAGCTCAAAAATGTAAGTAACTGAAGCAATTTAATACTATAGCTAGTATTTTAACAGCCACAAGAGCCTAGTAAAGGTATGGTATTTTCTCCCCATTTTCAAATCATCTGTCTTTCTTTCTCTACAGTTTACAAAATTGCAGTTGCCCTGACATCTTCTAAAATATAAGCTGGGTTGTTTGTTCTTGGTTTTTTTGGTTTTGTTTGTTTGTTTTTACCAATAGATCTTTTTGAAAAGAAAAGCTTAAGTGTTACATAGAATTACAGTTCTTAAATAACAAATAATACTGTATAAGCCTCTCTTCCTACGTGTTTTCCTTAGAAGTCTGTGGGAGAAGGGGGAAATGTAAGAATTCAATGAAACATAAGCAGCAAGTAAACCTTTCTATCCTCTCCAATTACACAAAAATAGGAAGGGAGCATCATTTTCAAAGGAACAAATGTTACACAAGACATGCCCTTTAAATCCTTTTTAAGGCTCCGTGACCTGTAAAACTATCTGCAATATCAGCAACAGAAAGCCTTGCACAGAACAAATGCTTATGTTTTATGTGTACTGTATTTGCTAATCATTAGTTCATAAGCAAGAGCAGATATACAGTGTGCTATAAATAATGGCGGGAATGTAAAACTGAATTGATCTGTCTGGCTATCTAGTAATACTGCTGGCAGAGAACCAGTTTTGAATGGCTGCCAACTACCATAGACCCAGCCAGGGATTTGTCTAGGGGTCTTGCCCTGTCAGGCAGAAAACAGTCTTAAGCTGAGCTCCCAGAACTGTGAGCACCGCCTACTGCTCAACAATGAGCATTTCCTGCAGCGTCCCCTTTACCCACTTAGTTAAATAGCAGAAAACATGCACGAGTTACCAAGCTATGAAACCAAGCATCTAAAAATATTAATCACTGGATAGAGAGGTCAGCATGCTTGTGAACTGAAGTGAAATACATTGTTCAAATTGACTATGCACACAGAGAGTGAGAAACTGGGAGCAAGATCCACACAGGCACACAGACACGCACAAATATGCTAAATTTATTCTGTTGCCAGAGCCCTTAAAGCATTCCACAAATGTATGGTAGCTACTGTGCCGAAATCCTCATGGGTGAGGTAGCAAACAGGCAAAAGAACGGAAGCATTTATAGTGATCTAGATATTTTTAAGAGGATAATTATGCTAAATAATGTGATTGTAATAGAAACAAATGGGGTGGGGCTTTATTACAGGAAAGAAAGGAGGTGGCTCAGAAGCAAGTCCTGACAGCAAAATTATTTCCCCATCTCTAGTGCAAATGGAGCAAAATGGTGGGCTAATTTCCCCCTCTTCCTTTAAGTCAGTCATGCTGATCCACTTATTGCATTGCTTGAACTAGTTTTCCCTGTGTATAAACATGGAAAGACAGCTCAGGCAGCAAACTTACCTCGGGATGCCTTGCAGGGATTCAATAATGTGCCTGCTTGGCACTGTTTCTTGTATCCCTCAAGGCTCTCTCCCAATCTCTTTGTAAGATCAGCCCTGGCTCAAAAAAAAAAAAAAAAAAAAAAAAAAAGAGAAGAAGAAGAAGAAGACGAAGAAGAAGAAAAAAAGGAGTCCCATCAAATGATGCAGTTCAGCTTCATGTAATCTCTTTCCTAGGTGACTCTGATTCACTGTTTGGTACAGAATCAGAGTGCGTCCATGCGTGTGTGTGCGTGCGCGCATGTGTGCAGGCACACTGATTATGTCTGTTCAGTATTTATATTCCTATATAAACCTATATATTATCTTTGCTTACAAAGAGAGGACAAGTTGCTAATTAAGTACTGGTAAATTGAATTTCTTCAAAGTGAAGCTTATAGATCAGAGACCACAGGACTCAGGCTGCTGCTTTGGTTTTGAATTTGGCATTGCTTTATTGAATTTTATAAATACCAACCAAATTCAAACAAAACTGATTTAGATTTCACCTCATCACTTAAAATATATTTTGTGGAGTACAGCCTGTGCAGTAATCCTCTGCTATACTTTAATTTGGTTTTAATTTTATAGGCCCTGTTTTAACTGCATATTTCCAGACCTTTATTTCTCTCACAGCTCTTAGCAAAATGGTAGCTCATAAACACAAGCTCTGCTGTATAGACTTTGCATTTCATCCCAAAGTATTTCCTTTTTTATAGCCATGGTCTTTCCATCTTAGTGCTCTGAGCTTGGGTCACAAATCTCACTGCTATTCCAGTGTGTGACATCTTCGCTCGTTTGCCGCTGCTCATTAACAAACAATACTGCTGTGAAATTGGTTTAATGACAAAGTAATAAAATTGCTATTCTGCTCACAGATTGCCTGAGGCACTTTGAGCTCCTACAAGGCTTACTGTGGGTGCCAAGATACATTAAGCTGCTTATTCGTAAAAACTGCATCATCCGTTTTTTTCACAGGTTTTTTCCTTTCCCTATCTAGCCCCTGCTTCTTTTTATCTTCAAATAAAAAGATATATTTGCTTATGTTCTTCCATGCTGTCAAGTTTTTACTTTCATGCATATTTCTGGAAAATGAAAGTGTATTTCATTTCATTTTTCTTTTTAAAAGGTCACTCTGTCCCTATTCCAAGGTTGTTCCTGGACTCCAAACCCTTTGCAACGCAACATTGAGGGAGACTTATTTTAATATACTGTATTATGTAATTGGGATACTAGATAGAGTTAGTCCTATTTTAGGCATAGCTGGATAAGAGAACTACTTATAGAATGAGTTTCCTTTTTTAAAGAACTGATTTGTGCAATGCAACTATTTTCTGTGAAGATTTTAAGGCTAAAGCTTTTTTTTGGTCTCTGTTTTAAATGTGAAAATAATTATATCATACCTAGTTTCTTTTCATACCCAAATTCTACAAATACTAAAATATGGCAGAGTAACGACAACCAAAAAGCTTTGGGAAGCATGTGGTTTTCATAATGAGCTGCATGTTTTAGAAAGTCTTCCTTTTCTTCCCCCCTCCTCCCCTTTTTTTTTTCATTTGTGTGAGGCCTGTATGGACCTGGAGATTTCCTTCTGGCAGACAATGGTAAAACACCCCAGTTGATCTTTGACAGGTGGACAGGTCCTGGTAGTTATAGTCAGGCATCTTGACACTACAGAAACAGTGTAAACAAACACACAGTCCTAATTAATACTACTTTCACATTTTAAGCAAGCATGCTAAATGTTTATATTTATCAGTTTTCATTCAGGGAATGATTGTAATCTCTAAATGCTTCATTGCACTTACATGTGTACAATTGTGCACACCTTTATAAAGTACTTTTTAGGGAAAACAATGGGAAAAAAACCCTCTATTTTTTATTTCCACTTCAATAACAAGTAATTTGACCTGCTGAGTAGCTTAGGAAATGTGGTTTAGGTATCTGTGATGGTTAGCTAGCAGTGGAAAAACTGGTTCAGAAACAATAAGACCTGGTCTGAACATGAATCTCACACACACACCCCGCCACCCCCCTTCTCTGCTTCAAACCTCAGACTGATCCTCCTTTCAAATATCTTGTGCTTCAGGGCTTCCCCAGGTCAGATTCATTGCAGAATGTGTCTGACCTGAGGAAGCCTCAGAGCATGAGATTTGAATGTAGCAGGCTGATGCAAGCCCAGGAGAGACTCCCAGCCTAGCGAGTACCCCTCAGTGGGATTATCCAAGGTAGGAAGGCCTACTGGAGGTCAGGAAAGGATTTAAGCATGCACAGAGGAAAGTGAGGGATAATGGGAGTCACTGTGGCTGAGTTGGGCTGCTGACTCTGCTCAGAGGTGGTCATGAAATACGTTGGGAGATCAGGGAGGAAAAGGGAAATAAAATGGAGGAAAGAGGAAACTGTGAGTCAGAGGAAAAGGATAAGGTGATGTTTAAGAGAATTTAACTAGCTGCTAGGAGGTAGACAGGACCTCCAGAAGTGTGGGAATGGAAAACCTGTGAAAGGCTGGCAATTATCCTGTTGGTTGAGGAGGAGTTAATGAGATTAAAACCCACATATCACAGAAGGTTCAAATCAGAAGTAGATCCTTTTGGTGCGTTCTATAAGTATTTTCCAATTTTCTGCTTCCCTATGATCTGTTTCTGTGCCTAATAGAAAGAGTGTAGAAAGCAAGCTAAAGCTGATTATGGCCCCATGATCTCTAGGCCAGGTCTTTTTTCTCTCCACAGTGGGTTTAAAACATCCTGCTGCCTGTTCTAAACTCTGCTATCTAATCTTCACTTCCAACAAGTGACCTACAAACTCTGTGTAGCCGAAGCATGTGGATGTGGGTGCTGTGAGTCTTAGATTTAGTCCCTACTTATGGGGGATTTCCCCACTCCAGAAGAAGCTGGCAGTTCATGGTCTTTTTGTGTTGCTTGAGAGCTACAAAGGTGCTCATCATCTTGGTCATGGAAATCAATGTGAGCTAAGCCCTAAGCAGGAGTTAGGAGCACACATGTGGAGATCAGAGCTTTCGTATTCAAACCAAGAGAAAACCTACAACGCATCCACTGGAAATACTAATGCAAGATTAATTAAGCTTCCGCTTAATTCTTCTGCTAGGCAGATTTGGGCTGATTTACTGTTCAAAGGGAAAATATTCAACTATCTACTTATCCTAACCTCTACTGGAGACCCTAGAAGTACTTATCAGGCCCCAAGGATACTATTTAGAAGCTTCTGAATTACTTTCTTTCCTTGTCTGTGAAGTATACACTCATAACTTGCTTATTTTTCTATTCACATTTTTATGGATCAAATCTAGGCCCAAAGTTTGTGTTGTAGAGAGCATATGTATATCTTTTCTTGGACCCCTGTGTAGAGCACAAGCACAATCTGAGAAAAGAATTTGGCCCATATGAAGGGATTGTCAGGTTTTAAAGATGTGGTAATTACAAGCACACAAGGAAGCCATGAAAGTCTGGATGAAAAATTCAAATGAGGCAGCAAAGACACAAATTTGGCTTTGAACTAGGAAAGCTCTTGCTTTGATCCTGATCCTTTTGGGCTGCAACCACAAGTACTGACAACAAGCCACATGTGTATATTGAATGAGCTGATGGGGCTGACTGAGAGGTGTGTCCACTGCCTGTTCTTGCTACACTGCATGCTTACATCTGGTCGATATTTGGTATTTTATATTTTTATTTTATTTGCAACTGGTGGCTTATGGGACTGTGAGCACTGATGACTGCAAAATTGAAAGGTTAAGGGATAAGAGAAAGATGTTGAACACAGTGACACTGAAATTTTGAGAGGAAAATTACTGAGTCTGAGAACTATTCTATAGCAAGTATCTCGTTTCTCCTTATCTCTTTCTTTCCCCAAATGGATAAGAAAATGCCTTTGGACCGCTATGGGTTCTCAGGTTTAGTATATCTGTGCTTTTCCAGACTGACTCAACACACCTCATTTTGCTGTTTTAGAAGACTGTGTAGGAATTTTCCATAGACTTGCTTTGAAAAGTTTCCTCGATGTTTTTAAAGTGATAAATGAAGGAATTCTTTTATTTATGAGTAATTAGTGTAGTGCTCCCATGGCAGATAATCTGGAACAGATTTTCTGGTGCAAAATTGCTTGAAAATGTGCTTTTATTAAAACAATCTGGCCAGAAAATTGTCTGACTGTAGAAGAATACCGCAGTGTAGCTATAACTTTGGTAGGATAGGGATAGGATGATGTGTGCAACAGCTATCTATTGTCACAGCTATGTGCAATGGCAAGGCAAAGTATGGAAGCAGAGAAAGAACACTATCTGGGAAGACCATTGCAGCCAAAGTCTGGTGTGACAGAGGTACAGCAGGAGTTGTCCTAGTTTATCTTTGCAGAGATCTGATACCTACAGCTGTTTTGAAACCCAAACCAAGGAGAAATGACCAGTCTGAAATCAGGTAAAGTGTAAAGAAAGCTCAACTTATTAGATGTACTTTTCATGAATAGATTCGGTCTTTATACATGCCGAGTGTGACTTGCACTGGGCCAGGACAGACCCACAAGCCACTGTGCCCCGAGACTCCCTCCTGAAGCACAGCTCCCCACCCCCCGCTTTCCCCCTGCTCTAAGGGAGCAGCAATTTACTGCTAGCCCACACCAGCTGCCGATTATTCCAACATCTTCACTCCTCCCCCAAATCCATTCATAGCAGCTTGTATTTTGAGAGTACAGGGGAAGAATCTCCTCAAGAGATAACACATTGAAAATAAATGTTAGCTTCTATAAAAGGTACAAGCTTAAGTATGCCATGCCCACTGCATTTATTTAAGGATACAAGTTCCTTCAAGCAAAATGTCAATATTTTATTTCCTTCGAACTATGAAACTATGTTATTTTAGTTGAGCATTAAAGCAAGTCTCTGGTTTTATTTGCTAATTGCAATAAACCTTCTCAAAGGAATGTGATTTGAAAGTTGTTTTAAATGCAGATGACACTAGATTTTGGTCTACAGAGTAAACCAGAAAAATGTTTGCTGACAGTTACTAGATTTACTTTCCTGAACTCCCCAAGTGTTATGTTTTATGAAGGTCCGTGTCATGCAGTTATACTTGCACCTTGACAATGATAACTAGCATAGTGCCACGGAAACCGGAAAAATGCATTTGGGGTTGGGCCTATGCATCAGAGAACAGAATCAATCTTCCTAATTAACTGCAAATTAGCAATCCCAAAATGAGTGGGATCAACCTGTCTTCACTGGCCGAGAATCATGTTAAGTATATAGCTTCCTCTAAGTGCCTCTAAATTACATTTATGCCTGTATAAAGTAACATTCTTTTAATCTAATGCTACATTAATGTCACTGATCTGAAAGTTATTGCACTGTTTTAAATTTCAGCAGATAGGTAGACAGATAGAAAGATAAACAAATTAATAGACAGTTATGGAGATAGCCTGATATTTTGTTATTCAGGGCTCAGAGTAGCTCATAAATCACACTGAAGCCACAAACAAGGTACTAATTAGCATAAGTGTCTGGAAAGAAAAGTTTCTGTTGAATGGAGAAATTCTTTAAGGCCACTGAGCAGTAGCTATTAATAAAGATAAAAATAGTAAATGCAGAATGGAAGATAAAATGCAAAAATGGGACACAGTAGATATTTGATTAATTCCATCCCTAATGATCAAAATCTCCAAATAATGTTAGGCTAAAACTAACATTACTGATATACTGTTTTTACTCTTTAGGGTGTATGATCAAAAAGATCTTGGGTATTGTGTGAGTACAAAGGAGTGACCTTGGGTGAATTAGCTTAATTAGTTAATGCTTGTAAAGCACTAGACGGGTGTTAAGTATTAATTAATTATTAATTATTATTGGGTAAAGATGGGATTTGGAATCCCATCGCTCATACATGTGCCCCATCCTTCATGCAAGAACTTCATGGGGGCCCCACTGGTCTCTGCTTGCTTGCATGTCTCACATGTCTCAGCAGACTTTCCCCGTTCCAAGGAGAGGGAAATGGGGAGACATTAGGCAGTCTGTCCTGGCAGCTGAGTGAAAAGGTGGACAGAGAGACTTCATTTTCAGGTTTGTTAGTGTCTTGTTTTGTGATTTGATGAGAGAATTTGCAGTTTTTAACTAAGCCAAAATCTCAGTGTAAGTTCCTTAAGGAACTGATGCTCAAATGAATGTCCAAGTTTATTTGCATGTAATGTGAGATTCAAAATGCTTTCTTTTCAGTGCTGTTGTGAAACTACTTTTTTTTTCTTTGTCTTCTTTTGCCATTACCTCATAAAGGTCGTTAACCTTATCTTTTATTATCATGATTTATATCATTTAATATTTAAAGTGAATTGTTAGCTTTAAATTACAGAGGATCCCTGAAGAGCTCACAAAAAATACCTTCTTGAAATTATTCTGAAGTATTCTTCCCAGTCACCTTTGCCCAGAGCTGTTCTTGATAAAATGTTGGTAATATTCATTTTAGTTTTTTTTTAAGGGTTATTCAAATATTAGTTATTGTAAATCCCACTAATACACTGACTCTCAGGCTAATATTTTCCTTTCATTTTAGTATGATACATAACTATTGGTAAATGACATTGAAAGGAATGTAACATTTAACTACGTTTCACTTCACATTAGCATTGTCCAATTTCTCATGTTTTAAATTTTTCTGCCTGACTGCAGCCTAGAAGAAAATACATGCTGGAATAATTATATGAACAATTTAGATTTAACATATTGAATAGCAGAAGAGATCATGCCCGCCCATTTGTATTTTTTCCCCCTTTCTCCATGCTAGTCTGCAAGATGAGTAATTTCTCTCCTTAGAAGCATACCTAATAAACAAAGCTCTAATGCTTAGAAGGGAGTGAGGGGAGGAAAGCGCTTTATTGCTACTGTTCAGATCAATAAACAAAAATCTCAGGATGATAGGGTAATTAAAACACGCACAAAGTAATTCATCAACTTTCGCTTGCCTTTTGGACCAGCTTTCTGATCCCTGATGTTTTTACTTGCAGGAATTCAAGACAGCTCCCAGCCAGCATTTCCCACTTAGCTTACAGCCCTGGTTTTCATTCACAAACAAGAAATTGTGTTGGCCTTGAAACGCATATGCTTCGTGTTTTTTCATCCCTTCCCTGCTCTTTGTCTGGTGTGAGATGCTAGCTAGCAGTGAAATTTACCTAAGAGCTACGAAAAAGGGGAAAAAACAATCTGCGCTGTTTGACAAGTGAGAAGTTCAGCATCGACTCAATCACTGATAATTTTATGCTGCTGGTTATTACACTTGGATTGTTTGTAAGTGCTCCTATTAAAAAATGAAATAACTGCTCCTGCTGTAATGAATAGACCAAAGAGTGTTTGAAACATTTTCATGATTAAAAATAATATTAAAACTTACTTTGAGTTATCTAGATGAAATGTCTCATTTCAGTTGGGGGCTGTGAGGAGCAGCGTTCGCACCACAGAGCACCACTTCCTGCACTCCCAGAGTCGACTGTTATGATAATTACCTTACTGGCACTCTTGTTTTGTTTCCCAGACCCCCAAATGTTTCTATTCTAATGACAGAGCTCCAGTTGTGGCATTTAAAAGGAACAGAATACTTCTTAGAAAGAATTCAATTCCATACTGATTAGCAAAAATTTTAAGTATAACTTCAGTTGAGCTTGGCTATTGTTACAGGTAAGGACCGTGAATCACTGAAAGCAATGGAGTTAGGTCTTCATAGGAGATGATTGTGTATTAATGTAGCAGAAAGGCTAGGAAAGATTTATGCACTGAATAGGCTCAAGTTCCTGCAGAAGATTTAATCGTATTTCTTTGCTTACACAAAACACAACCTCCCTTTGTTATTTATCATTTGCCCTGTAAATACCTGCTAGCCTATAAAATCCTCTGTTATTATCTTATGGTATGATGATGCACAGGGTGTCAGCTAGGGATCAGTCTCCTAGTGCTAAGCTAAATGTACTGATGAAATAATAAGAGTCCCCAGCCCAAACCTTTCCCAATATGCATATCAGAGAGAGCTCACAGGGAGATGTGAGGGAGTGGTGGTGGTTTGGGAGGATTAAGTAACAATAAAACAAACAATTTAGCATAAAAAGCAAGAGTCACTTGCCTAACCAAAGACAGATGGGAGTGATTTTAAGGCACAGGTAGAGGCAAGCTCTAAAGAAGCATTTCAAAGAGCGTAAAGGTTAGTTTTATATGTTTGGCAGGGAAGAATCTCCCCACACAAGATGGGGGACATCAATACAACTACAATGAAGTTGTAGTCCTTCTTGGTTTGATTCTCCAGTCACTAAATAAATAAAGCAGGTTACCAAAGTCAAAGAAAGAAGCACAAGCTTCTCCATGAGGGCAGTCCAGACTTTCTATAGGAATTTAAAAAATATCTCTGCACTTTTTGCTGTTCTTCCTGACCAACAAAGAACCTTGGTTGCAATCACTGGTGCCCAAGGCTGCTCCTATCACTTTTGACTAGCCATAGCAAGGGCTTTACAGTGGGACCACACTAGTAATCAGCTGGTTTTTTGGTGTTTAGCTAGCCACTCAGTTCTAAGGAAAATTTTCAAGAAACCCAAATCTTTAAAAACACCTTACACCATCAGAACTGACTAATTTCAACTTAAATGCAGTTATTTCAATGAGACCTAACTATATATGCCTGGGACACTTTGAACCTAAGTGACTTATGCAAATGTGCCTAGTTGATTTTCCATAGAACTTTAACTGCTAAGTCACTATATGCTTTAAAAAACCCCAAACTTGGTTTTTTCCTCGATATTTTTCTTGCACAAGATGGAATACAATACTCAACAAATTTATGAAAGGAAACCAGGTTGAGCAGTGTATTTCACAATTGCTAAAAACCAAACGAAAAAATAGCTGCCATTTATTGCACACCTTATCCTGAAAAACAATCCAGCTTCGTTTCATATTTTTAAAATTAAACATTCAGAATATTCACTCCTGGCTTGAAATTAAGTATAAAAATTTCTGCTCAGAATCTAGTTATTTCAGGAAGTTATTGGTCACTGAAAATAAGCGCTGCTTATAATGAATGTGGCATCCACTATTGCTGTAATAGGAACAACTAATGAATAAAAGAGTTATATTTAAAATGAATAAAAATGATGGAATTTGATGTGGTGAATGTAGTATACATTCTTCAGTAAGCAAGCTTTAAATGAAATATAATTTTTATTGGAAGATAATCCATTCTAGCAATAAAATCAAAACCACAATTTTTTGCAGCCAAAAATAACAACTTTGCTGACAGTCTTCTCTGAGTCTTAAAAGCAACAGTCCATCACAGAAAATATATTTTTATTTCTGATAGCTCTCAGTTCCTGCATGTAAAGAAGAGGTTATTGTAGTACTACCTAACATCACAAAGTATGACAGCATTATTATTGACATTTTTAGGTGGAATAACTGAGGCAGAAAGAAGTAAAGTGACCTGCCTAAGCAGCTCAGAGACACAAGAAAGAAAATGCCCCATGTCTGTTGGGTCCCAGCATACAATTCACTTGGCTACTCTGGCACTTTTTATGGCTGCTATTATGGATTACTTGATCTTAGCATTTGAAATTATAGTATCTCAATAGGATAAATCCTATTTATCCCAGAATACATCTTATTTATTTTCAATTGCCTTACTTAATATAGGTTTGATATCTTAAAAATAAAAAATTTGTAGCAGTCGGAACAAAAACCATACAAATGTTTGTGTGTTGCAGAGAACAGAAACTGTATTCTTCCATAAATATGAAATCTGTAGGGGACATAAAAATTTCCTCTCTTTAAGACCTTTTGATCTCAAGGATTTTTTACAGCCAGACTACCCTTTTCTCTGAATCTTATTCTCTGTCATTGATCATGAATGTGAATAGCCTGATTTGTGGATTTAAGAAACATCATGCAATGAAGAAGTTCTACTGGTACCAGCTCCTTGTTCTCAACTGACTCTCCGTCTTATAGTTAGTGGAAATAAACATGGAGCCAATTCATGCAGTTCTGTACTCAGACAGACTTCCTTTGATTTGAGCAAGGCCTGGCAGGAGCTCCTCTGGAGGCAGCCACTGTTGTGATGTGGGAGTTGCACCATCACTGAACTTCCCTGCCACATTGGGATAGGGACTACCATGCATTTTGCTAACAGGTGGTACTAGTCCTGGTGAATCTGCCCCTATGCCTGGTGCTGTGAGGAGATTCTTGCAGCAGGATATGCACCACTTCACTTGAGGCTGCTCCTGACTCCATGTCCAGTTGTGAAGATTATGGATGTAACTCTCCTCTACCTTTGCTCTAGTCCAACACCGTTTATTACAAAATGCTTTTGCATGGCATATAGATTTTGTTGTCTTAGAAATGAGAAATTTGACAGGAGCTGAGAAAAAAGAGAACCAACACTCCCCTCCCCAGTTACAAATTCCGAAGAGGAAAAGTCTTATCTCCTCATCCATGCTTGAACAATTCACAAAGGGCTGACTGCTTTTTCGTCCAGCTCACTAAGACCAATATAATTGTAGGCTGTGCTGAAGTGTAGAGTGTGTCAAAAAATATTGCACTGAAAAAGGGACAGGTAAAACATTTGGACAAGGAGCATATCCAACCCAAATCTAACCTAATAAGAAAATAAAACCTGAATTCTCCATAGACCATCTTGGGTTTTGGCACAGCAAGTTCAGTATTATGGCCTAAAAGAATAGGAACAATGAATCAATAATCTCTAAGCAATATGCACTTGTTACAGAGATATTGCCTCAGACCTAGCTATGTAGCACTGTGACTATGAGCTAACATATGCAAAAATTTTCACACTTCCAACCATAGTTGCTGTGGTTCTTCTGGAGCAAATTGAAAACACTAACTATAAGAGCACAGGGAGGAAGTTTTTTACATCACATTCCCTCACAAACTCTCACAGTTACTGACTTGCTGAGATATTCGGTCTCAAAAGTTGAAGTTGCTGTGCCCTCCTTGAAGAAGAGGTCAGGTTCATTAGCTCTGTGATGGACCAGAAGTTAGGGCACAGCGACAGTTTTGAGTAGGATATCTTGAAGTGTGAATATACACTATGTCAGCTGTTTCTTAGTAATGAGCTGTGCATGGTCTCCAAAAGAGTAAATCAGAATTATCCCACCTTGAAGAAGTAAATTGTCTCAGAAATGCTGCATTTATCATGAAGAGAGAACACGCATGTAAGTAATTACCACAGAGTGGCTGTCAAGATACAAGTGCACATTATACTTTTCTTCATGGTAGGTTGTGTGCCCATAAAACCTGTTGTGTGACTCTCCTAAGATAGAGAAAAGAGAGAGAGGTTTAGCCTGCTTTGCTGGCATTATCACCTGTGGTGTCCAGAATACAAATATAGTCAGGAAGTGGTGGATGAAGTAAAAGGTAGAAGGATTTCTCAGTTTTGTATTAGTTTGATTTTTCAGATTCCAGAAGGGCCAAGATTTCACCTGACTGTGCTAAGAATGAGTTTTTCTGATCTTGGTTCTATTTGTATTTCTATGGGTAGACAATCATAAGCAAATGATTTACTATTCCTCAATAAGCGAGCACTCATCAGCTACACCTCAGGAAGTGACTGGCAGAACACTGCTAGTCTGAGCTCATTATACAGTAAAATATGTTTGCATATACCACTTCTTGGGGGATAAATACAAGAGATACTGAGGAATGTATGGTCTAACCAGGCATCAAGAATAAAAGACGAGTGAACAATGCGCATGGGACAGCGTGGGGTGCTTTGACAAAGGATGCTGTGTTCTCATGAACTCCTAATCCAAAACTTGTTTTGGACTGACCTTTTGAGGATAAAAATTAAACAGAGACAGGGCATCATTACTTTGATTTGGGGTAAGCAGACTTGGGCCCAAGTTCATCCTTCATAATGTGAAACATCAGAGAGTCACTCCCACCAGCAGCAGAGAAAACTAGGTACTTCCATAGAGCAGGTTAACCTGTGATCCAAACTGCCTTGTAAAGTGCTCTTCTCCATCTGTGTTGATTAGAATAGAGAAACAACACTCTTAATTTAAGTGCTCACTTAGCTGCTTAATGTTAGCTTGAATAAGAGTGGACAAGAACCAAGAAAATTAACCAAAAACATAGGTCACGTTTTATAAGGTATTATGTGGGCTACTATGTTGAGCTTAATGTAGAGCAGCAGAATTTTAATAATAGTGTCAAACTGGGAGCTTCTTTTCATAAGCAAATAAAAGATTGATGCTCATTCTATCCTCCATGTCAACAGTTTTTCAGAGACAGACAGAAGAAACATGGCAAAGGTAGGAAAGGTAAGAGTTAATCCCCACTTTGCAACATTGAACCACCACAGTAAACTGTTTTTGGAGCTGAATGTGAGCTCAGCACAGAGAGGTAAGTCAAAATCATTTGCTTGGGGACTAGCCTGTTGCAATCCAGAAGGACAATAGATAGGCAACAGATCAGTTAAGAGAAACAACAGCTAAGCAGGAAAGGCTGCACACCAAAGAAGCCAGGGACTTACAATCATAATGTGTAGGTGCCACCCCAGCAATAAAATTGACAAGTAAACCAATAGCAAGGAAACAATCACTCCCAGCTCATATACAGAGTTATGACAGAGCTAAACTGACTTAACTACAAAACATCATCCAGCATACCCTGCCAATACCAGGATAAGGGGAACTCCCAAAGATCCATTCACATCGAAACTACCTTCACCTTGTGAGAAGAGACATAAACAATACAGACTTCCAGCACAAAATCAATCAACAGTATGAAGACAGTAGCAAAGTAGAAGAAAAAAGAAATATTCATGGAAATAAGGATTGGAAGAGCTGCCCAAAAGTCAGCACACTTGAGGTTCTTTGATGTCTCAAAAGTTGCAGGAGATAGCATGGGTGCCACATGTCCAGGTCGAACTATGCGCTAGTAATTTCTGGTCCTCAGTTGAATGCTTGTGGGCACAAAAGTCTCAACAGCCAGTAATTGTTAAAAACAAAAAGTAATAACTCACTAAAACTCAGAGGAATAATCACAGGCTGTAAGCAGAAAGAGTTTGGAGATGGCCCCAGGAAGTCATTCTGCATTACAGGTAGCATGAAGCCTAGTTGTTGCTGCAGAAGCTCTGTAAAATTGCTCTTCTGATTCACAGCCAGATGAATTTGGGTAGGATTTTGTGTACCAGCACATAGTACATGAAACACCTATTAACTTCGTTCGTTCTCCAGCTGGGACAGGGCTAAACAATCTCCAACCGTGCCATGGAAGTGCTGCATCATAATCCAGCCATCAGGAGGTGCTTACAGAGGCAGCAGCCATCAGCAAGCGCTGCCGCCCGGAGTCAAAGCGTATCACCTCTGTGACACATCAGAGCATCAAAGGCTCATAAAGAGAGTGCCCCCAGGCCACTCCCAAATTCAAGTCTTCTGTGTGGCAGTACTCTAAACCACTGAGATGGCTTCACTTCAGCTGTCAGAACTGGGGTTCTTTTGCTGTTTGTGTGTAAAAACACCATTTTTAGGCTGTCTAAAAAAAAATAAAATTATACAGGGAGCAGGGAGAAAGAAGCACAAAATGATGCTTCCACCTCACATAGCAAACATCTCAAACTAATCAGTCATAGGGGAGGCCAGGTGTCATTTTTGACATATTATTTAGCATCTCTCTCTTTGTTTTATTCTTTTCTAGACAGATGCTGTTTTACTAATTAAGGAAAATGAAATTTCCAGTGCTTGAAATTCAGGGGTGGCCTTCTCTTTGAGCCAGTTTCCCTGTTCTCCTTGAACAATTTAGAAATAGAATCAAGTTGGGTTTGTTGCTTTGTTTCTTTTAATTGGTATCACTCTGTCTAGTGCACAAATGCACACGGATGTAATTTAGTGAACTTCAGTCTTCCTCGTGGCAAATTGATAGCGAAATTTTATTATGAGTAGAACAATGACTACAGGGAGTGAGGGAGAATCTTGGAGAACTACACGTAATTCGGTTGACTAAATGTAATACCTCCATTATATCAGTAGCTAATGAAAACTGTGCTGAATACTGGCAAAGCCTAAACCATTTCTGATTCCAGCTCCTGTCAAAAGGCCACTCCATAAATCATACCTGAATTTTATTTAGTGTCAGGAGCCAGTAATCTGACAGAGTGCAATGAGGTGTTTGGACCAAAAGATGTATACCAAGTCATGTGCTCCATAGCCTTGGTAATCACAGGGTCACATAATCCATCTATGGATTTTAATAAGTAACTTATTATGTTCCCTTTAGTGTTAATTATTTTACACATCACTTGTTCCTGGTTTATTGACACTATTTAATATCTTTATCACATAAAATTACCAGTATAGCCAATCAGTATTTATTATAAATGAGTAGCCTGTGGAGAGATTCTGTTATTTCCTTTTCATGCCAAAACATAAAAGACATAACAGGGTGAGCATCACATTAGGCCTTGATTATTTTTGAGATGCAGCCAATCTCCAGCAGCCTTGTTAGCGACAGCAAGGTCAGAGTTATTGATAATTTTTGGTCAGCAATTTTCAACTGATTTTTCTTTTTTTACTGCTTTCCTTTTTACACCTGAAGAGGGGTCAGATCCAAAACAGTCTAGGTTTTGTTCTGCTAGCTGCTGCTAATCTGTAAGAGAATGCACAAATACTCTGCAGAAATGGGATCTAAATACCTAACCATTATCTGTATAGAAAACAATATGAATCTTATTTATTTTAGTTAATGGAAAATGGCTTTTCTGGTTCCAAAAGCTGGCCTTTTGCATCAAGTTTTCCAGCCTCTTTACAAACTGTGATGCTTACTTACATCTTAAAGAAATTTTAATTAAAGGACATGCTCTTAAACATTTTAAAATAAAATAATAACACATTTTTATATAATATAAAGTTTCAATCAAACCTATAGCACTTTAACTAGCCATTCTGCAAATGAGAGTGTTTTCTTTTGTCCTCCTAACTGAGGATGAAGGCGTGTTTTCTGCTTCTTGGGAGGAAGGTGAGTCTGATCAGTCGATTACTTTGAGCCCTTGCTCGTTCATTTTTCTCATGAGCATTTGCAAAATTTAATTTTGCTCCACGAGTGTTTGTTGATAAATTCTTTCCAAGCTCATCCACTTAG
This sequence comes from Amblyornis subalaris, assembly GCA_018881555.1. NCBI lineage: Eukaryota > Metazoa > Chordata > Aves > Passeriformes > Ptilonorhynchidae > Amblyornis > Amblyornis subalaris. Next base: position 2,170,062 of record JACAXG010000065.1, read on the forward strand.
CAATAAAACAGTGGTTTTTCCGATAGAGCAAGTGGGAGGAATCTTTACTCATGTCTTCCTGCCTTACTTTGAACATTTGTGCTGTCAGACTCGTACCTTTGCACTGAGCACTATGCTCCAGCAGTCCCAGCAGAGGCAGGGTAGGCAACAGCTATGCTAGAACTGCTCCTGTTAGGACTTTCCCCTTGCTGGATCAGGACTGGCATAAACTATATATCAGGACTCTATTCTTGTAGCTCCCTACCTAATTCCATTGCTGGCTGGCTCATTAACACATGGATAATATATGAAGACAAGTACAATTATTGCACTGCTTTAGAAATAAGCAAGAAGTTCAAATTTCCTGTACTGTCCTTCCCCTCCTCCCCCAGCCAGTCAGGAGACTGAAGGAGTCTCTAATTGCAATTTTGCAAGAGAGGAACAAACAAATGTCCCCCTAAAATGGTTACTCAGTGTTTGTGAAAATAACTCTGAGGATCTGTCACAAATAATAGAAAACTGTCAAATGTGAGAAAAGATAAAAAGCACTGTCAAATCCATGGTCACATAGGCTTTGCAGTTAGAGGGCTGAGTTCCACAAGCAACAGGTAGAAATACAACTGTGATGCTTTGTGCTCATACTGCACACAGAGTTTGGCTAGAATAAGAGCTGCTTTGCCCTGACCAGGTTCTGGGATAATCATGTTAATGCAAGAATATCTCTTCTTCAGCCTTCTGACTTGTACCTTCAGCACAGAACTGGTTCCCTCTGTTGTTCTTCCATAGACTCATGTACTAGGATCTAGATATTCCACTAATTTCTGATCATTCTTTTGTTCCTTAATATAGACCTGTGTGCATATGGAGTTCTCCAGATAAGACTGAATTTTAAAAACCTTATCTTAGCCCATATCTCATTTTTTTTACTATACTCTCTAAAAGTGATATTTCAGGGAAAAAAACTGCTGTAAGAGAACAGGGGAAAAAAAATAAAAATCAAGTTTCCTGTTATTGCCAACTTGCCTATTCCTAATTCAGTATGTTGTTCCTGCACTGTCCATGAGAGAATGAAAACTTGATAACATCCTTCCTTTTGTTAGTAAAACTATTGTGCAGCTACTTTCGTGGAGACAGTGATCCCAAATCATRCCGTGCAGCTTAGGCAACCAATGGAAAAATGGAAAAAGTGAATAATTGATGCCTGTGGGGAACTGATTTTGCAAGCAGTCCTAGGTTCATATTTATTTACATGAAACACTCGCTGAGTAATCAACAAATGAATGAAAAAGCAAAAAACACCAACCCTGTCTGAATTAACTCCATATTAAGAAAAGATTTCTTCACTCTATCCCTAACCATGTGTTTCCATTCTTTATAAACTCCTGGGAAAAATAAAAGAAATATTGGGAAGCAACTGACCCTGTATGGTCAAATTGCTACTGCATATTAAGAGAGGTAGGTAGAACTGCAGCAGGGTTTGGTCCTACATCCTTCACAGCATAAATCTCACCTATTGAACCATAGAATGATTTGGGTTGAAGGGGACCTCAAAGACCATCTAGTTCCACTCCCCTTCCAGGGACATGTGGATTGGGCAGGAACACCTTTCACTAGACCAGGTTGCTCAAAGCCCCATCCAACCTGGCTTTGAACACTTCTAGGGATGGGGAATCCAAAACTTTTCTGGACAATCTGTTCTGATGTTTCACCACCCTCACAGTAAAGAATTTCTTCCTAATATCTAATCTAAACCTATTTTCTTTCAGTTTAAAACCATGTGCTGGTTTTGCCTGGGATAGAGTTAATTTTCTTCACAGTAGCTAGTATGGGGCTGTGTTTTGGATTTGTGCTGGAAACACTGTTGGTAACGCAGGAATGTTTTCATTACTGCTGTGTAGTGCTTACACAGGGCCAAGGCCTTTTCTGCTCATCACCCCGCCCCACCAGTGAGGGGACCGGGGATGCACAAGGAGTTGGGAGGGGACACAGGTGGGACAACTGGCCTCGACTGACCAAAGCATGATCCCAGATCATATGGCATCATGCTCAGCATATAGAATGAAGGGAAGGAGGAGGAGCAGGATAGGCTGTTCGGAGTGATGGTGTTTGTCTTCCCAAGTCACTGTTACCCGTGATGGAGGCCGGCTCTCCTGGGGGTGGCTGAACACCTGCCTGCCCATGGGAAGTGGCGAATTAATTCCCTGTTTTGCTGTGTGAAGCTTTTGCTTTCCCTATTAAACTGTCTTTATCTCAACCCCCTGGTGTTCTCACTTTTCCGATTCTCTCCCTCATCCCACTGGCGGGGGGAGTGAGTGAGCAGCTGGGTGGGGCTGAGCTAGGGCTGGAGTTAAACCATGATAAACGTTGCCTTTCATCCTATCACTACACACACTGATAAAGAGTTCCTTCCTGTCTATCTTGTAGGACCCCCTTAGGTACTAGAGGGTGCTGTAAGATCTTCCCAGAGCCTTCTCTTCTCCCGGTTGAACAACCTCAACTCTCTCATTCTGTCTTCGTAGGAGAGGTGCTCCAGCTGCCTGATTATCTTTGTGGCCCTCCTCTGGACCTGCTTGAGCACATCTATGTCCTGCTTGTACTGGGGACACAGTCCTCCAGGGGGGATCTCTCGAGGGACAAGCTGAGGGGAAGGATCCCCCCTCTCAAGCTGCTGGTCATGCTTCTTTTGATGCAGCCCAAAGTACACTTGACTTTCTGGGCTGTGAGTTCACAATGCTTGCTCATGTTCAGCTTCTCATCCACCAGTACTCTTACAGCCTTCTCTGCAGGGCTGCTCTCAACGGGTCGGAGTCCTCATGGGATTTCAGAATGGTGAAAAGCATTTTACAATGCCATGGTGGCTGATGCTGCTCTTCAGCAGCACATCTCCCTTGACTGACTTGAGAAAGAAACCACATGTTTTGGGAAGCACCTTGGAACGATGCTCTTTCTGAAATACAGGCCACTTCCTCTCATAAATACTGTGCTGAAGCCACCACGATGATTTGTCAATATTTATGTCTTCACCTGGGAAGTTTTGCCACATTTGCATTCTGCTTTCTTGAGATAGAAGGCTGATGTTAACTCATGGCACTACCACTCCCTCACTAATAGCTGTTAAAGTTTTTTTGGTTATCAGTGTTTTTCAAGGAAGTTCACAACTTGAGAGGTCAACTTTAAACAAACTGAAACATTAGCTTGTAGTGACAAATCAAAAAGATAAGATATGTCTGGAAACACATGGAAAATGTGGGAAATATCTTTCCCTTGTTACCTTATAAGGTAGAAAAAGAGGAATAAACCTGCTCGTCTTCCCAACCAAATATTAGAACAAAGCAGGTCTCAGGCAAAGGCTGGGACACAGCAGCAAGTCTGAACTAAATGAATAGTCAGCAACAATGATTATGAGTCACATACAAAGAAGGGAATATGTTTTCTACTACAATCACAATAAAACAATGAAGTAGGAAATGGAACTTGAAGCAAGCGCAGCAAAAATGTTCTGAAATAGAAATTTTAAAGCACTGCTTTTTCTATTTTCTCTGCTGATAGTTTTTTTTTTTAATCAAAGGAGGAAATCTGGAAAGAAGATATATTTCTCTCTTTGCTGGTAATCTATGAGATCTCTGCAGAAGAACTGGGTCTGTGACTAGGAAATCCCCTCTCCTGCCATGCAAACTCTCTCATTCTGACACTTTTCCATTTCCAAAGCTCTCCAAACCATGTGAAACTGCAGAAAATATAAGTAAAATAAATCTCGAAAACTTATATTTTCATTTATGAACTGTGAACTATTTATATTAACAATATGATTTCACTCCAGTATGAGGTGTCAGGTAAGTATTACTAGACACTTTCTCTTACAAATGGGAGAACTGAATTAAAGAGGAAGTACCTCTCATAGCAGTGACTTACATGTTTTGAATCTCGAGGATAAGACAAGGAGAGCTATAAGAGTATATCTTGCTGGGAGAAGTAAAAAAGCTTAACCCTTTGGAAATTCTTCAATGAAAGGTCCAGGCGAAGTGCTTTGTCCCTAAATTCCCTCCCTTCATTGTTTCAGGCTGGCATCAGTGGAGGAGACAGGTGAAGAGGCTATTCTCAATGCACAGGGGACCTGTTTGGGCTGAGAGAGCTGAGCAGACAAGGATCACCAGCTATCAAGAAAAAATGACACAGAAGAGGTACCTCAGGAATTTAAAAAAAAATATGTAGGAGAGGAAGAAAATTCACCTTTATTGTATCTTAGAAACTTAAATAGTGAACAGGTTCACACGGTCAGACTATGTCATAATCAGAAACGAATTCCCTGTCTTCAAGGAGCTGCCTCAACTAGTTCTTCCCTGGAAATCTCCAAGGAAAAACTCCCCCAAGAACAGCGAGGAGGCAACAAGGCCCTGTGGCTGTATTCTGGAGTTCTCCCCCCTTTCCTTACCTACCCTGCAAGCTGGCACTGTCTCAGCTAACACAAACAAACCTTCAAATATAAATAGTAAAATATTAGCAACTTTCAGGCAGTTTCTTTTGGGTGAGCAGTAAAGGCTTGGCAAACGTCTTCTCAAGCAAGCCGAGTGAGACTTACTGCTGTCACTAGGGAATCAGTCTCTGGCGAGTCCTTGCCTGCAGTGCTAGCCCAAGAGAAAGGGAACCTTTTAAATTAATCTAGGTGCAGAAAAGTAATGTGGGGGAGGGGAGATGTTTCCTACACTTGAAGTCTGATGGAAAATATACTGTGATAACAATATATTTCCTGATTACAGAATGGTTTCTGTAGGTTTGGTTTCACCTAAAGGATAAACCTGCCAAGCAGGAAAGTGAGCGAATACGGTCTCTATTATAAATACTTTGGCACTGAAGTGCAGAAAAGAAACCTGTGTCCAGTGCATGATTTGTAGACAATGGGATTTATTGTCCTCTCTCCTGATGGGTGGGACAAGGACAACGAAAATCCCAATTATCAAGAGGAATGGAAAGCTGTGTTGTATATCTGAATAGGGCAATGAAATAATTGGTGATTTTTGAACAGGGGCTGAAGTGTATATGCTGGAGATGACCATATTTCTCCTGCCTCCCCAATGAATCTGGCTACCTGCCTATTTCTGTGTGAGTTTATTTGAATTACACAAACTTGGTACGTTCCTTTATTTTTCTTCATTAAATGCAATCAGGAATATGAATTAGGTATGACAACACTTCAAATAAATACATATCCTGTAATAATACAGAGGAGATCCTTATTTCCAACTTCCTTCACACAGTAAAATATTGAGGCACAAAGGAGCTAATACAGTTGAACTTAAGGGGGTTTCTATTAAATCTCTACTCGAGCTGGCAATCCTTTCCTTTCCCCTTTCTTCCCTGCTTTGTTTACTTTTAAAAGCCACTGGTTGTTATTTGCACAGTGTTTCTGGAAACAGCATTACTTTGAACAAGGGTTACTCTTTCCAGAAACGCTTATCTGACACAGCAGGGGACAGAGAAATTGCAATTTTAGTGTCAGAATAGGCATTTCACCAATTGGTCCCAACACTTTTAAACACAGGAAGCTGGCAATGCTGCCTCTCTTTCCAAACACAAGTGGTGCAGTTGCACACTCAGCAGTGATACATCCAGCTTCCTCCCACACCCCTAATTCCAGACATAGAGATCTTTTTCTTTTTTTTTTAACTTGCACCAGTATCAATCAGGAAAACTGTGCTAAAGCCAGTGATGTTTCACCAGCAAAAGCAAAACTGCAAGTTAGTGAAAAATCAAGTCTTTTTGAAATCCATTCAGCTTACGGTACAATTTTTCTGGTTCAACCTGAAGAACATGACTTTTGAGAGGGCCTCAGCCTGGCCTCCTTTCCTAGAGGTGCAATTTTGCATCTGCAATCAGTTTAAACCACAATTTAATTACAGTCATAAACCTTGCCAATTACACATCCAAATGTCTGATTTGTGAAGCAGTTGGGTAGTTAGGTAACCACATATAGGACTTGCATTGAAATTGAACTTTGAGCGTGGATACGAAAGTTCTGAAAATGGAATGTTGTTTCAATTTTTCTGTATTTTATGCTCGTCTCTGTTTTTTGGTTTTTATTTTCTGTTTTCTAAAAGAAATGTTGGTGTGACTGTGATAACAGGGAGGAAGACTATGAGAGCATCAAATCTGGTTAGAGACAGAACTAGCTAGACACACTACTTGGAATGAACTTGGTTATATTTGTTAATATCTTTAATGATGATGTTTCCACCATGGCTCATCCAAAATGTCATGGTTGGGAGACAAAACATTAATAAAGGAAATTTTCCCTGCAGGCTAGCTGGAAACCTACAACTCTGCATGACACTTTCCCTAGCCACAGATTTGCTAAGTAAAGGATTGTAAGGTACTACTACATGAAGTAATTTGAAAGTTGAAGCAATGAAGTACAGTGTAAATAATTCACTTTTTGGAGAGAGTGGGGGCAGTTGAGCTTGTCTTAAGTGGGTGGATCAAGCAGATCTATTACTGGCAGTGGAGGCTGCATCAGTAAAATTCATCTTCTGAAACAAAATGTTTCTTCTTTAGACATGGTGACACTATGTAGAAATAGCATGTTCACACAGCAGCTATTCGTATTAAATTTATAAACATTAGAAATTGCTGACTAGAGAAAGGCTCCTTTGGTTCATCAAGCCTTTGCTTTCAGTATATTTCATCCTCAAGTCCTTGGTTTATCACTATATCCTTCAGTCCTTTCTCTCCTCAGATAAAAATGTCCAGCTGTCTCTCAAACTCATTTAGATTACTTGCTTCACTGGCCAATTATTCCATATGTTTACTACTGTTTCAGGCAGAATTATTTACTCAATTCCCAGTTTACTCTTGATTTCCTACATTTGCAATGTGTTTCCAGGGTCTTGGACTACTGATATTAAGAAGTATTTGTTCATCTTTTGCATTGTTAAAAATATATAGAAAATATAAGTATCCTTAGCTACTCTTTAGCATTCTTAAATAAAATTAGATAAGTAGCCATCTTTTCTATGAACAACAGAAGCAGATCAAATACAGGACCTTAGCTTTCTTTTCCTCCTCAGTTTATAGGCTCTTTTTCTTTCAATGTGTCCCTGCAAGCTCTCAACCTAGAGAGGTGTCTACTGACTCCTTGAGAGAGGGGTCCTCACTGAAACTAGTAGGTTCTTCTCAGAGGCACCTACCATTTTTTTTCTTTGCCAGTGAGAACAGACCTATCGTTTCTGGGTCTTTGTGATAAATGTTTTTTTAAAGGGACAATATAAAAGTTGAGATATAAGAGAAAGTGCGGCGACTCCCAGATCACTTCTCACTTCATTATTGTGCTTTTTGCAATGCCTGTATGGAATCTCTTACCCATTTGCTGCTATCTGCTATACCTGTATGGCAGCTTCTGCAAATATAATTTGATGTTGCAATAGCAACTGAGATTTCTCATGCAAATGACTGGTCCTCTTAACTTCCCCAGAAAGGGAAGAGTTCCTTAGGCTTGACGAAAGTGGGCACGACACATTCGCCCTCTTTCTAAGGGATGATACTCTCCTTAGAAGCTTATCTTTCATCAAAGAGTGACACCTACATATAACTTCAGGTGGAATTTTGTTACCAATTGCTATGAATCAAACCGCATGGTTCAGTTCATGAACCTTTCATAAGCTGAACCCTGCAGCGTTTACATAGCATTACGAGACACATAATTAAAAAAAAATAGTTGCTGCAACTGAAAGTCTACTAAAAAATAGCATCTCCTTAAGAATCTGCCCAAGGGCTGAAGTCTGGGGTTTGGTTTTGGCTCTGGCACTTTTCCCCAAAATCAACAGGCCTCCACCCTGTCTTAAGGTTTAATTCTGGGTCTTGGTGACTGATCTAACTCCTGTTGGGGCTTCCTCACGAAGCATAAGAGGTTGATTCTTTCTCCGCTTACATAGTAAACATGAGAAGTAACACTGTTTGAGAAATATCCATCAAAAATGAACACTTTTTAACTTGTGGACTTAATTTTCCATAGCATCATTTTTTTGCAGAGGACAATTTAATGTGGGGACAGAAGACTTGCTTTTTTACTTGTCTTCTGAGGATTTGTTGAAGCAAGGCCCTTTCCAAGGCCTGGTTTCCATGTAGTGAAAAGCATTTCCATATAAAAGTGAAAATATCAAGAAATTCTAGGGAAAATTCAGTGAAAATATTCTGAGAGAACATTTTAATGTTTTCCAGTCAGGAGCTATCCAGAAGAAACCATCTGCTGCTTAACGTAAGGAAAACCTTCATAGTTATCAGTTGCTTTTAGGAAAAGATCAATTATGTCCCAAGCAAGTGATAAGTAAATATCTAGAAACGGATTTGCAATCTTTCTGTTTTTCAAAATTGTAAAATGTTTCCTTTGAAGATGTGTAGTGAATTTAAGCAACTGAAGTCAGCTCGGATTTTACTCAATTTTTACGCTCAGGAATAATCCAGAGATTCCCAGATGGCAGACTACAGGTTGAAAACCACTGATCTACAGATATGATTTGGATAATCCTCCTAAGTTTTTAATATTTAGCTAAACTTGAACACTGTCCAAATGGCAGTGTAAGACTAAGAAAGTCATGAGCACCTTCTTTATTTGACATTTGTCTTATATATCTAGACTAAGTGAATAATGATATAAAGCCTATAAACAAATGGAAATTACAAGTAATTTAAAAGCTGAAAATGTGTATGTCTAAAAGGTTGTGTAGATATTGACTTTACAGAAACCCAAGGAAAGACAGAAGTAAAAAAGATAGTTGAGTTTTTTAGATTTCAAATAAGGTTAACTTAGGAAAAACCTTACATTTTCTAATGCATACTTTTAATGTTTTCCTCAATTTCTCATTATTTTCTATAGGACCATGGCACTAGCCAAGTATAGCATTTAATTCTTATAGAAAGACTTCCATGAGTCAATATTTTCTGTCTCAAAAATAGGTATTCCTTTTGACAGGTTAATTTACTAAACCCGAAGATATTCTCACTATATTTATTTAAAAAAAAAAATGAATCAGTGAATCAGTTAGTAAAGAGTTAATTTTTAAAATAGGAGTTTTTTCTGAAGCTTAGGTTTTAGTTCCCTAAAATCTTAGAGTGTAGGGCTTCTTAACTGCTGTCAGAGTCCTCTCCTATCTATCCGCTGCTGTCTATCTCCTATCTCCTCTCAGAAAAAGAAATACAATTCTATCCCTTCTCATTAAAACCAGTTATTCTTTTAAAAAATGTTACCAGGACCCGGAAATGGCAAAGTCTAAATTTCAAAGTCATATCAGATATGTGAGCAGAATTCGTTTCTAAGGGTCTACACAACGAGTTACAGCACTAAGTACACTATACTTAAAGTATACTATATAGTATACTTATACTATACCAGCAATCTGGAGAAATGCCTAAATCTTTCACAAGTATTTTCTTTTTCCTTTACAGCTTTTACCTCCCTACCCTCACCACGCTCCAACGGGGTGCTCAAGCATGGTGCCAGCTTCAAGCACATCAAGTATTTTCTCTGCGATATGTGTACACAGTAGTTTCTAATACAGCATCACACATACACATGGTCGAACCTGGACCTATGTCTGGAAATGTGATTCCTGTTCAAGGAGCTCTTCAGCCCGATTTCAGGAAAAATACTCTTATCTAGCAGAGACTTTTAGTCATAGCTTGAGCTTCATTCAAAACAATGAGAAAGATGTGTACAAGTGCCTAACTCACAGAATACTAGAGCATGTGCTCCATTGTTTAAAATAATTATGAAAAAAATTAATAATTTTGTTATTTTTTATCCTTTCTCTTCTATTTATTCTGCTTGTCATTTTTTCTTGTATCTTTTTTCTGCTGCAAATGCTTTAACAGACTGCAGCGATAATGCTTATAATACTCTTTGTCCTTCATTGTCAACATAGATTTTTAGCTTTCTTCTGCTGATTTTGCCTCGTACATTCAGACTGGACTAGACTTGTTTTTAGCAGTCTTGCCCCTTGCAATTTTTGCCTCACTTTGCAGCTCTGCTCAGTTACAGTGGTTTCTTTGTCTTTCCATCAATTGAGATGTAAAAAGGGTAATTTAGGAAGGTGGGAGGATATGGAGTGGGAAGTGAGGATGAGGAAATCTTCAAAAAGTTTTGCCTGTTTTTTACCTTGTCATGCAGCCTTATATAAAAGCAGCCTCTCCTGGCCATGGCAGGCCAGACTACATTTTCCCCAGGATATTATGGATGATCTTTCAACAAAACAGTAAAGTCGTTGCTTAATTTTAGGTGCACACATAAATTTTATTATCTTCAATAGTCACAAGTTAAAGATAAGCATAAACTTACATGATTTGCCAAGTAAGAATGAACTTAACAATTGTTCTTAATGTTCCTCATTGAATCTTGGCCTACAGATTTGCCATACCAGTCTTCCACCCCGCTAGAAAGCATTCAAACCTTTTGGTACTATGTATTATCTCTTCATGTCATCTAGTCTGATGCCCATTTCTTGTTCACTAAGGAAAATGTTAAGGTTCTGCTTTTGAGTGTGATCCCCGGGTGCCCCTGTCACTAAATCTTAGCTCAGCACAGCTGAACTGCAACTCTTTCAACAGCTGATCAAATGTGCATATCCTCAAAAGCAATGTAAGCTTCTGGTTTGAATCCACTTAATTATTTATTTTTAAATTGTGTATTTATTTTTAGAACAAAGGTGCTGGGCTATTCAAAACGTAATGTAGAAGCCTTTGAACCCTCTTAGCCTCCATTTTCTAGGAGAGTATAAAATAACAAGGCTACAGATGTGATATTCACTGAATTCCTACTGAGTAACATCTCCTTGGT
>JACAXG010000065.1:2185862-2253362 GCA_018881555.1 Amblyornis subalaris
ACACATAAAGTGGATTGCATTCAACAGCATAGAGCTTGATGGAAATCAGTGAGCCTACTCAGTGTGATAGCCATCCTGGAGCTATTAAGGCATTTGAAAATTGGTACACACAAGATCAACAAACACTTAAAAGCTGAGATCTTATCAAAATTCACCTTGCACAGATGGCTTTTATTATTTCTAATTAAGAATGAGGGACAATAGCACAACAACTCTAACTTATTTAAATAATGTTCTACATTTTGGGGAAGAGAGAGAGAGAAAACTGGTGTTGTTTTCTGTTGATTTTTTCCCCCCTTCAACATCAGTGATTCTACAGCTTTTAAATGTGAAGTGGACTGTTTATCTGAAAGTGTGCTGGCAGACTGCCACCATATTTCTAAGATTAAAGAAAGGATTGAAAACAATCAGCTTTCCGAGGAATTGAAACCACGACAATATGTTTCTGATTAATTTACAAATACATGTATATATTTAAGGCTAAACTACAGAACCAGAAAATTCCTACTAGTTAGTCTATCACAGGCATTCTTACACTTTATTAGAACAGACATCATATTGAAATAATAAGCATGGGAGGCCTTCATTTCTGCTTTGATCTATATTACTAAATGTCTGACTGGCTCAGATTTAAAATAAACTTTGGTATGTTTGCACTTGAAAACTGGAAAACGACCACAAGTAATAATTTGTTGTCGGTTTCTATATTCTCTTACTAAAAACTATAGTTTAGTCTATACACTGCTGGATGCCAGAAGATGTTAGTCCAGTCACCCTTGCAGTGGCTAAACTTTCTGATAGGAATACATGTTCTAATATGGTTGCAATGATGATAGGTCACTTCATCATCATGGAACTACCTGAGATGAATTAAAGGTACAGGTCACAGCTCTACCTGCTTTGCAAATCTCTTGCAGACGAGTGTCATTATAGCCTTAAATATACAGGTATGTACTGAAGAAGGGTACCACAGGGCTCCTTTTGCTCTGAACATCTAATCATTGGGATTTCATGACCCAAACCTTGCCAAATGCATGGCAAATGTGAAGGCAAGATTTTAAGCTGTTTAATGATGGCTTTTCAGCATTGTCCTGTGTAATGTAAAGGGTTTTTTTTTCTGTGTAAATGTGGTCAGTTAGCTACCAATAAATTAAATGACAATAAACAGTAGTCTTTATGTGCCATCTATGCCCAGCATAGTTGGATTTGGTATTAGACTTGGGAGTTTATGTATATGTAGGTAATAATTTTACACAGAGGTACGGGTTATAGAATTTCATGTAAGATTATTTTATTTTCTTATTTAGAAAGATAAATTCAGAGGAAGGAACACAGAGGGAAGTTTCTAGTAAGGAGAATCTAAATTATTCACCCTTGAAAAGCATAATGAGTACAAAATGCTAGAGATTGTTTCAAAAGGCAGGATTAAAGAATACACTGACATCCTTTAACTTTTCTCAGCCTATTAAGAGCATTCCTTAATTGTCTGTTTAAACGTTAATCTCAGTAACAAATGAGTTAACGCTCATAAAAAAGGAAAGAGCTTTGAAAATCTCACCTCCTCTAAATATTCCCATTCTACTGACCATATCTCATCACTTTATTGCTAAGGTAACCATGGGCATTTCATGAATCCTTCAGTGCTACTGGATGGTCAAATAGCAGTGCCACAAGACACCTGGACCTCTATCTGTGAATGATCAAGCCATGCTTCCGACAATGGACTGAGCTCCAAAATGGGTGCACTTCTGATTCTCTGTGAGACTGCATCTCTTTTAGGAAGCTGAGAAAACACTTGCATTCCAGAAGTTTCAACATTCAAAAGCAATAGAAAGTGCTGTGAGCACATTTCCCTGACAGACTATGCATTGGTAGGGCTACATTTAAACCATCGTCCTAGTTACCCAAGATATCACTCATCTCATCATGTTAAAACCTTTTCAATGTCTTTAACTATATAATGCCACTCCAAATGGTGAAGAAGAGGGACCTTCACATACAGTACCACAGAACCAAGATTAGTAAGCAAGCTTTTAGAAAATATTGAGGGTATCTCCTGATCAGAAAGCTTTTCAAACTTTCATTAAAGCTTACCTGTTTGATCTATGTCTCTTAGAATAATTATCCTTCTCTGTTATTTACATACATGCTGCCAGACACATTGTAATGGTTCTCAAGCACTTATACCTACATTCTGAGCAGAAACACTGTTGTTATATCTCTGTTAATTCTCAGAGAAGACCACTCATATTAAAAATGGTGAACACCTAATAAAGCACCTGGACAGAGAGACTGTGCTGGCGAATCAGTTGTTGTGGATGATCTAACAAAATCACACACCAGCACATGGTAGCCCTGGGTCTTCCCTATCAATAAAGGATAGCCATATTTAACTACTGGATAGTACAGAGCTGATTCAAGCCATATTCTGCTAGTTGAACTAAAGCAAGGAGAAATTAAAAAGCAGAGCTAGAATAGATGCAGAAGAAGGGCCTAAACACCCTGTCTCTACCATATTCCAGACTCCTACTGGTCTGATGAACAAAAGACTAGGAGGACCCACTTTTCTGTGTTTTGCCACTTTAAAGACATCAGGTAACACATTCAAAGAGGCAAGCTGATGTGCTAAGGAAGTTCAATATACATGAGAGGGTTGCCGATGACATATGGCTGCTTTTAGACACAACAAAAAAGAAAGATGACCAGATGTGTGGTTTGCAGAATGAAAGCTTGAGAAGCACATTTACAGGAAAAAAATAAATGTTCTAAGGAAGGGAAGAAAGATGATTAATAAAGTAATAACATGCAGTATTGTGGTAGAAAAAATTCCCATCGTTGCAGTAGAAACAGAACAATGACAGAAAAACCATATTCTTCAGTGCTGTAAGAAGAAAAACATTTTTCAACCTCTTAGACAAAATTTTCCCCCTGAAAATTTTCCTTCAAGTAAATTAAGAGGAAGGTGAGCTGCCTGTACAGTGATTTTGAAAATGGTGACTATTCACATGGACAAGAAGGATGACAATGAGCATTATCACTCATCAAATACAATTTGGCTCTATTTTCTGTGAAGAGGAACTGCAGTTTCTGGTGAAAACATTGATATGTTACTCTTGTCCCAATTTCTTGCAAAGCTATCAAACATTTCAGGGGTTTTGACACATAACAATAAACAGACACTTTGGCTGTGGTCTTTCAGTTCAGAATTTTCAGGCAGTGAGTTCCTGAAAGTAGGATAAATAATAGGATGGTCAGACATAACGAATGGAGAAAAGAATCTATGAAGAAAATGGAAGAATATCTGATGGGAATGGTAGGAAATTTCATGGTGCACTTCTAAAAGTAGGAACTAATTAAAAAAAATCCAAACAAACAAAGCAACAAAAAAGAAAATGCAGCGATTACTGTGCTATAGGAAAGTATTATGGTTGCTATTCATAAGACTCTAAAGCCAGCTAAGATAACTGAAAATATTGCTGTTGCAGTTGAGGGGCAGAATGAATTACAGAAGAGAGAGACACTCACAAGTTTGACTTACATTTTGCTGCTAGATTAAAAAGAGGTAAACTTGGTAGCTATGGAAAAGATTAAATGATAGAAAATATTTTAAAAATGCATTTTAGGTAACAAGAAAGTACTGGGGAAAGAGGAACAGTGATATTGGAACGATGGGTTTTCAGGTCAGTCTCCAGACATAAAGCACAATGCTTAGTAATAAAACCAAACAGTATTACAGCAATTTTCTTCTCCTAGATATTATATGAGATCTTCTAGATATTTGGATATAAAATCCTATTTCCATTGAGTCAGTAAGAGTTTTGCCATTATCTTCCTTAGAATTTGATTTGAAGCCTAATTTAAGAAACTTAACCTTTCAGTAAACATACCAAAATGTTACTTTAAGCTTCTGAAATACAAAATCTGTATTACAGACAAATATTTAAGAGTTTTGTGTAATATCTTACAACTACTACAGAAAAAAACCTGAAAAGACAACATGGAATGCGTATTAGAACAAACAGATTAACCTCAACAAGAACTAAAAGGAAAGACAATACTTGAGGACCAAAATCTGCAATTAAGCTAAGGGAGAGAGTCTTTCAAACCACTAAGCAATCTGTATGGTAAAGTAGTCTCAGAAAGATTACTTCTAAATAGTTCTCTCTCTTATTTAGAATGAAGTGTCTCATCAAGTTCTGCTTTGTTATCTCTTGAGAAAAGACCTGGAGCAAATATGGGGAGTGAGAACACCTTACTTTATGCAAGTTAAAAAAATAATCAGCACTACTAAAAATTGTGTCCCTTTCATTAATATCAGGAGGCAGAGCCGTGTCCCTTTTAATGGCTCGACATAATGGAACTGTCTGGTGAGCCCTAGATTTTTCTTCTTAAAATGTGACTCTTTACATATTGGCATGCTTATCAGAAATCTCTATTTATGCTAAAGATCAGCCCCACCAGCTCAATTTGGATGCAAATATCCACTCCTGATACCATATAGTCACTGGTTTTGATGTAAGGTACTTCAGACAAAGGGTTGTTGTAAATACCAGATCCAGATATGTGACAGTTCTCAAATTTTGAATTTATTCATTTCCACAATGTTTTTTCATGCTTACCTAGATTACTGGCTATGACTGAGGCAGATGATCATTTAATACCAGATCTTTTTATTTAGGCTTTCCAATTTGGGGTAGGAATTTGTGAGTCATATAGACATATTTAGGAATGGAAACAGCATTACATATTAAACAGTGGTACTCACACAGTACGGTTACAACTGTTTTTGATGGTTAAGCCATCTCACTGAACAATTCTTTTTTCAAGATTGGATAAGCTAAAGAACCTCAGATTATATGTTTGAAAAGTTCAGGACCACATAAGGATTTTCACAAATCTGGTTCCAAACAATCCCAGTCCTCTGCTTTGCAATATACCCAGGGAATCATTTCCTACAGGGCTGATTTAATTGAATTTGGACCCCTTTCTAACTTATGGAGCTGTTTCTTTTTTGATTGCCCTAAACCAAATTCTTACAGAAAATGGTTTACAAATCCATTATGAAAGAATGCAGGGTTCACAAAGCCATAAAGATAAAGCCCAATTTCATTTTTTTCTGCACTATAGACAGGATTTACAATTGATAGGAAAAAAACCCCATGTTCACGATGAATGATAATGGGCAAGGAACTAGTATATTCAATCAGTAGCTGGCTTCTGTTAGCTGGGATAGAGAACTGCATAAATCAAGGATTCAAGGAAACACAGAATAGGGATAATATAACATGTAAATGAGAACAAACATGGCTGTGAAAAGATTAAATACCTTAAACACTCAAGAAGCAGAAATATTTTCTTAATGATTTGAAAGGAAAGGAAGATTCAGAATTAATCTGATATAAACATGTGAAACCCCAGAAGTATGAGTGTTAAATAGATCCCCATCCTGTAAAAGAGTATGTAACATATTGTGGACTATTTAGTGAAGTATCCATTGCTGAATGTCCAGAAGAGTTTTCTGAACTTCAGCAATACATTGCAAAGCCTAATTTAATGAGGAAGGCAACATAGATTTATGACAGCAAGGTCTTTCTTAATTAACTTCCTAGTGTTGTTAAATAATGTTATCACCAGAGCAGAGGAATGGAAATGCCATAGATATTATCTCTTTCACTTTTATTACAGCACTTGATATAATTTCAGATTAAAGACTATAAAGTAGAAAAATGTCTCATAAACAAGTAACAACAAGTGATGGGTTAAGCTGTGAAGAGTGAGGAGACTCCTCGCACTTTTATATGTAATTGAGTCAAGCAACAATATTAGATAAAGCTAGAAATACAAAAGATTCATGCACTGTTAGGCATGAAAAGTATGCTAAAGGGCCAACCTACCACCCCACAAAGGCAACAGAAGTTCTCTGAAGACTTCAGTGGAAGCTGGACTGTAAACTTATTAGCCTTTAGTGATTAATGTAGAAAGCCTTTTTTTCTTGAGATGCAGATGCTGTAACGTAAATTGTGAAAAAAAATGGTGTAGAAAGTAGTAGTCAATGTTTCCTGAAACATCTTGGTGTAGTGCATGAGTGAAAGTATCAACAGGCACAAAAACATGTATTGTTATCTCCCTCGCCACTACCTTGCTGGATCAAAGTTCAAGCTTTGTTAGGGGTCTTTAATCCACGATCCTTCAGGTTCTGCTGTTTTGTGAATCTTGGGTTCATGTTTTGCTTCTGCTTTAATTCGGAGCTATTGTGCACCTACTAGGCTAAATAAAATCAACAAAGTTCGATAGAACATCTTAATTACTTACTTTACTACACAGGTAGAATAGGCAGGGTGAATCACATCAGAAATGTGCTACTAAATACTCTGAAGCCTGTAGGTAATAGCCACAGGTTAAGTCAAAGTATGGAGATTAAAATCTACTCTGCATTTGATGTGAATTAGGTACTGATACTGCAAAATTTCCTATCATAAAAGAAAACCTAAGCTACCAGAACTGATGTCTTCAGCACCAAAACTTAAAAACCAAGAGAATGATGCAACTGACTTGGAAAGCTAATGCTATGATTTAATCTGTGTTGTGTTAGAAACGGAAAGTTAGAATTTTTAAACATATTTTATGCCACTTCCTGGCAGTGATACTTACACAGTGCTATTAAGCAGCACTTTATTCCATCTGGGAACCCTTCAAGTTTCATTGGGCTACACACAGAATAAAACACTAATCAGTAAAAGTAAGGTCTGGCTCCGAGTTTGGCTCATAGACAGAGAACCGGAGAGAGAACTTTGTTTTGGTTAGTCTCTGAGTAGGAGACTTTGAATTTCCTTTTCACCTAAGCTACATCTGCTGAGCTAGTTTATTACAAAAGAAATGGGAACTATGGCAATACATAGCTCCAAGTGTCTCCCATTCATACCATAAATATGTGAGGCCATGGCTCTGGGCAAGCTTTTCAACACATTCAGTAGCAGGATTTCATAGAATGCAACAGCTAACTCTCATTGCACCTCTTAATTTGCTTGCTGGAACTTGGCAATTTACCTTTCAAGAGCCACAGACCAAGTGGATATCTGTTTGGCACACACAAAAGTTCTTTTCAGGGATCTAGTGAAAGGGTAAGGTATGGACTGCAGCTTAATGAAGTTATAAGCTAGTGACATATCTTGCCAGAAAATATTCATGATCTCCTAAAAGGAAAGAAAACTAGTCATCACAAAATAAGGGTTTATGTTTTCATTTTTAATGTACATACTTTAATTTGTATTTAGGTGGTTTTATATATAGATGTAGATATACACACTGAATCTGCAAAGCAAAGGCAATGACTGCAACAACTTTTGCAGTACAAAGACACCACCTTAATAGTAAAACCCTGAACCATTCATAGTTAATGCCTGGTTTATTGACGAGTTCATTTGAGTTTTGGCAAACGTTGTAAGACTTTTGGTTGCAGTGCTGCAATTGATGCTTTCATGTGGCAACTAGGTGAAACTGCTGTGGTTCAGGGTAAGTCTTACACTATGTCTGAACCCAAAACCTCAAAGATGAATTCTTAAGCCATGAATTTACAAAAATTTACAACCATTTCCAAAATTTTGCAAAGGGAAACTGCAGCTCAGGTCTTCAAAGGATATCTATTTTCCAAAGCATATGTAGATTTTGTTTGCTATTTTCCAAATGAGTCTAGAAGGGACGACTGTATGCTCTCCTCTTCCTGGAAAGTCCTCTCTTCTGCCTCTGGGTAGAATTGCCAACACAAGTTGGCAATTTCTATACTGGCAACTTGTGTACAGGGTTTTGAAATTCCTGACAGAACCAAGACCTGGAGACTTGTCTCTTTGAGGAGACAAGAGCTTGTAACAGGTGATATGGTCGATAAGGGGATGTTAGTAGCCAGCATTGATATATCCAGCTATTGGTGACTGTTATGAGGTTCAGTGGAGAAGCCAAGACGTTTTATGGGTTTGGGAGTGAGAGGTTGAGGGCTTTGAATTGAAATGGCCTTTTCAGACAAGGGTTTCTAGAATGTGGGTCTAAAAAGAATAAAGCACCTGAAAAAGCACTATGCCTGATTTGAAGCATTTATTAGTGCTCATGCCTCTTCTTTAAAGTGATATGCTTATGATTATGTTTAAATTTAATCAACTTCTGAAGAGCAGCTCAGGTATGTGAGGTGAAAGGGCAAGCACATGGAAGAGCAACTAGCTTTGCAAAGTGTTTTTGAGGCCAGGAGAAACAGGGATGCTAATGAAGCAAGACATAGGCTTTATTTTGGTAAAAGATTTAGCTCAGTCTCAGGAAGACAACTTAGAACACAGAAGTGAATCTGGGGTAGTCACAATAAAATGTGGTTGGGGAGCAGAGAAGGGCTCTTGAGCAGAAAGCGTCAGGGAGCCCTACAGCCAGAAGGACTGAGAGGCTAGTTTTCAGCAGAGCTGAGGTGGGAAGGCCGGGAAAGGAAGTGTTCTCAAATTGGGTTTGACCAACACCTGGGCATCTTTGGTTTGTTTCAGAGTTCTTCTCTATATATAGTTTGAATTAATTTATTGATAAGCCTCAGATTTTACAAAGTATTAGAAGGCCTCTGGAAATTATTGCAGGTGGTTTATAATCTCAGTTATTTGGGTCTTGCATTTTTTTCCCATTTCTCTTTGTATTTGCACAATTTGCCTGTAGTCTTAGGTCTAACAATATATACTACACATGTTCTGCCTACCACTACCACTGAGCACAATATGCTGATTTCCACAGGCTTAAAACAGAAAAAGCATGAAAACACAGATACACAAACAACCCATCACATACAGGCTTAGGAAACAGTAGATAGTAACATCTGCCATAGACCTGTAACATTTTAAAAATATTTACTAGGAAAATATTAAAAGAATGTATAATATTTACATATTAGAAAGTCTTGTTCCAAAGTGTTTTTTTCAGAAGTGTGTACTGTTTTGCTATGTGGCAGGTACCCTGAGCTACCGTTAATTTAAAAAGAAGCAAGAAGTATTTGGTGCCACTGTGGAAACATTTAGGGACCTAAAAACAAAGCTATGTAAAATGAAACAGAATAGGAGTTAGGTGGCTAATTCACTTGATTTCAGTGGGAGCTAGGCATGCAATGTATTTAGTTACTTTTGACAATTTGACAAGTTCTCATCTGCATTTTTGGTCACCTAAATGTATTTAAGATCTGGTTTAATAGAGCCTGTTGACCCATCCATGTAAGATTGGATGCCTTCCCCAGAGACCACCATCTTGACGAACATCCAGTGCACAACTATCCACTATCACTAAGCAAGAATAACCTCTGTCAGTATTTTGGGAGCTTGTGGAGCCCCCATAAACCCTTAAGAGATTAGGCTACTTAAAATGAAAGCCAAGCAATTTACTTGATCTTTTACTGCCCATTTCTTCTGGGTAGCTTTTCAATAAAATCTCCTTACAATCAATAAAATATATTTATAACAAAGTACCACACTCCTACCAACAATCTGCGAGCTGGTGCATACACTTCACGGCTTATAAACTGACACACTGTAATAGCTGCACAGTTTTTAGCAGCTGTCTCTCACACCATGTGTCCTGCCCAAGTGGAGACTGAGATTCAGACATGGTGTTCAAACACTGGGATTATCCTGTAATTTTCAGAATAGATGGCAACCATATGATAATTAATTCCTTAAAACCAAGCAGGGAGAAACAGCTGAAGAGGAGAAGGTTTTTTACATTGCAAAGAAGATGCAATACCCAGGCGGCTTTCAGATATTCTGGACGTGGGTACAGATAGGATAAGAACTTCAATAGCAAACAGATACATTGATATTCTCTTCCTACCCACACTTCAGTTTTGGAAATGATGTATGACTTCCATAGCAAACAGCAGGTGAATATGCACATCTCTCCTTATACTTGACTCTAAAGGTATTTATGAAAAAGAAGAGTCCAGAAATCTGAGCTGTACACTGATTTAAAAAAATTAATCCTTGTCTTTCTTTTTAGCTGAATGAGGTTAGAAATATCCTGTCCTGCAAACTGCAGAAAGATCTCTTAGAGCTTGGCCTTCTACCTCAATCCATTCCACATAAGAATAGTGGCATGCTTTTAAAACTATTTTTTCAGCCTTGAAAAGCCTATTCTTTCCATTTTTGTGATTAACTTGCCTCTACTGGCTCTGCAAAGTAAGTTGACAGGACAGGAGGCCACTCATCCCAAATGCAATCACCAAAAGCTATCAACGACCCTGTTATGTGGTTTTAACCCTGTATCTTAAATAGACGTGAAGAAACAAGATTTTTGCCTTTACTCATAAGCAATACTAAGATGCTGCAATTTGCATCTCTTTTATGCAGGAACAAAAGTTTTGAGTAATCTTAATCTATATGCTGTTTTCTTGGCTTTCTAGCCACAGTTGAGTTGGCTCATCTACTTATTGGAAGTAAGAACTGACTCTCAGTAAATCACTTCATTTGCATAACATACCTGCTTTTTACAAACAATGATTTCCTCAACTAAATGTTAACAAGTTGACTTATTCTTTCTTTTATTCCACTTTTTGATACTACATAGTGGTGAAGTTGGCAGATCTCCTTTACAAGTTTTAAAATTTTCATATTCTGTTGGAATTCAGAGGAAAAGTTGCAAAGTGCTCCTAGCATTACAAAGGACTTGTGCCATTTTCATTTTTAGCTTGAGAAACTTGCCAGTAGATTAAGTTGAAGAACTACCAAAACTTAATATTTTTGTGTATTTAGAATAATTTCCAGACAGAAATCTCAAATGTCTTCATGAATGTTAAGGAATACATGCAATAAAAACCTTACTACGTCACTCCCTGGAAGAAGAAAGCAAGAAAGGAAGAAAGAAGCTGATTTTGCGTGGATAAAGGAAGGCCTAGGGATACCAAGTGCCTGACCCAATGTCATATGAGAGGAAAAATACACAGCTGATGACAGAACCCAGGGATGAACTTACAGAGTATAGCAGCAGGTTTCTACATCAAGAAAAGACACCTCAATCAGCAATCGGATTTTTAAGAGCACAGGGAGGGTTTTATAACCCTCTCGTCTAACTCTAGTTTTATAAGACAGGCACTTAAGATCTATGACTGATGAATGAATGAATGAATGAATGAATGAATGATGATATTTCTCAAACTACAAAAGGTAGTACTTGCATTTCTTTTGAGCACAGAATAATTCCTGGAATAATTAAACAAACAAAAAGAATTAGCACACTTTGGGAGGACTGACATTATGGCTGATTTTCAAAGAAGTTTTAGGTTTAGGGGTGCTAATCCCATCAAAACAAAACAAGAAATGGGTGTCAAACTCCCTGAGGCCTCATTGAAATTCTCAGCTCATATCACTGCAACTGATCGGATAGGAACACAAATTAGAGTTAAAATGGAATTTAATTCTATCACGTACATATGTTCATTTTTTTCCTGCTATCACTCATTCATTGCTTTATTTTAAATGCACCTTTCATTCAATGATTTGCAGTAATAAAACAACCACAGAGAAAACACTCTTCCTTCCATACCCCCACAAAATCCTAAAATTTTAAAAAGGAATAATAAACAATGGACCACAGCATCAAGTGCCTTGAATTGACACCATTTGTCTGCCAATTTAAACTAGCTGAGTACATGGCCTCCTGTCTTTTTGTGTTTTCCAAGGTTATTCTCAGCAGCACCTGCACAGTAAATAAAGGTAAAAGTGCAACAAAATAGATGCAGACATATCAGCAAATGAGGAGCTCTGCTTCCCATATACATTAGTGAACTTTTCTCCTGACAAACAGGCTATCACCGTATAATGGGCTTTTCCCGAAGTTTACTGCGGCACTGTTTATAATAACATTGCATCCAGCCTGCCTTGTTGGTACTTTTGCATTGCAGGGTAACAGTTCTGAGGTGGCAGCAAACAGCTTCCGTGCTTGTGTCAGGAGAAATAAAACTGTTATTATTTCATACACTTCAGAGGCCACACTCGAACTCAGCAGCTCTGCAGAGCTGTTGTGAACAGAAAGCTCTGCTGTAGAACACCGGGCTGCCCCCTCAACAATAAACCGTCTTCTCTCCCCTCCGTGTTTGGCTTCCCGCCAGTTGCCCATTTGCTTTACACCATCAATTTATATTCACTGAGATGGTGTAAGGTTCTAGAACAGCACTGATTATCAAATCTGCCTGCCAAACATATGAGCAGTAAAAGCTGGTCTTCCAGAGTCCTACATGTATCATCCAAGGGCCCGATCCTGCAAGCTCACCCGACAGGGAGCAGTGCTCAGATCAGCCAAAGTCAACGGAGCCCTGAATTCACAGCAGCAAATGCCACTGCTAGGAAAAAGTGCTAGCGGGATGAAATCCTCAATGGCTTGGCTTTCCTGCCCAGAGTTTTAAAGAAGTGCTTTTCAATAACCCCACCGTGGCATAAGCCCTGTCAGAGTCGTCACAGAGAGCTCGTAGCTTTTGTCACATATTTTGATTACTGTTTCATTCAGCAGCAATTTGCCAGATGATACTATCTCTTCTGGTATATGTGATGCAGTTTTTGAAAAGCCTTTAAAATAGTGATGCAGCCACTCATTCCTTGCTAATCCCAAAAACTGAAAACCCAAAAAGCTCTGGCCTTCTTACCCCTTCCCTCATCCAAAACAATCCAACATCAGAGTTCAAAAACAGTTAAAAATTGTGATGCTTTAGAAAAAGACTTTAAAAGGAATACACAGGCTGATCTTTATTTGCCTTTAAAGTCTAAGAAGCATGCAATTTTGGCTTCCAAACTTTCTATTTAATTATGAGGTGTAGGAATTTACTTATTTAAATTGAAGCTTATATTCTCAGAGGAAAGAAAAAATTATATTTACAGCTGGGATGGTTCTTTAGAAAGACACCAAATGTCATGAGAGCAGCATTCAGGAGGACTGAAAACACTGCATTAACAATGGATTTTAGCAAATTAATTAGCCTTGCCCATTTTAATTTTTATTTCACAATGCTTTAAGCTTGTGAGAATGAGCCACAATGGGTTTTGTTCATAAGTTACTTTGCATCTAAAAAGAATTAGAATATTTCATGCTTGCTTTTCCATGTGGTCATATATTGGTAATCCTAATTTGAATCCTTTCACCTCATGTGCAATTAGTTCTCACTGAAGCTGATAGACGTCATCCATACGTAAGGAAAGTGGGATGGAACTTTAATGAGTGGGAAGTAAATGTAACAATTAAATAGCTAATGAAGAGGTTTTACAGAAGTAATACAGCTTTCTGGATTTGAAACAAACCAGTAGAGATAAATACACCTACCTACCTCTTAAGAGCTATAATATTGGGCTCACTTAATGCATTCAAAAGTATGCATGCATTTTCCAAATGTTTCCTAGCTAAATTAATCACATCTCAATCCTAAAATGAACTCTGTGCAAGAAGACGTATGCACATCCATAGTGTTATCTGCAAGATTACAGCCTTTATTGCTGACTATTTGTAAATAAGGATAAAAGTCAGCGTAGGCATCTCTTCAAATGCAGCTTTAAAATACCATATGTCCTTATGCTTGTGTTATGTGATGAAACCTGACAGATCAAAGGACCAGATTTCCCACTCTACATTGATTATTTACTATCATTCATTTTCATGCATTTTAATATGTGGTATCTACATTTAGGTTCCTGAGAGCCAGAGAGAATTCAAGCTGCAATACTTGGATCCAGACTCTAAACTTCACATAGCTTGGGAATCTGGCATTTTGGTTCAGCTTTTCCATTATGTAAATAACAATGCATGTCAGATGAAGTCCACATTGTCTTCAAACGTGCTTAAGCTATTTTACCCCTTTCCTCCTCTCCAATCTATTCACCTTTTCCCCTCAAAAAAGGGAAAAAAAAAATCCTTTCATGGCTAGAAATTCATAACAGATTTTGACTGCAGGCGTCAATCCTTCAAATCACTGTGTAAGTCAGTGGCAGGCCATGTTGTCTTTCTAAACATAAACTAACTGAGTGACCTGATAGAGACAACAGCAGGGCTTCTGACACTTCTTTTATTGCCCGGTCATAAATTCATAAAGGGATGTATTCTATCACCAATTGGTAAGTTTGCTAGATAAACATCAACACCAATTTAATGGCTTGCGTACACGTTGTAAAACAGGGAATCTTTATACAAAGAAATCAGATAAATCAAACATGAGCTGAGGCTTAGAGGAAAGCAATTAAAGCTTTAAGGTAAGGTTGCTGAGGGAAGGCCCTGTATCACATTATAGTGTATAATAGAAAATGTGTTAACATGGAGTACAGTATGTGAAATTAAATTAATTAGTAATATAAAACACTTCTAAAGCAGCATGCCCATTGACAGATAAATAGATTAAACATAAGAGATAAATAACCCATTCAGAGATCTCAGCCCTTTTTTTATCAAAGAGAAGAAATGAAAAAAGAAATCAAACTTCCTAAAAGACAGAGGTGATAAAAGCATAGCTAAAATAGACATTTTAAAGCCAACTTGTTCGCCCCAGGCTAGTGATTGAAAAGAAAAAGCATAGCTGGACCATAAAAAACCTATTGGACCATATTTCATTTGCTATAGTATATTTAAATGTTTCACTGCACACCAATTTAAATCTAGTGCCTTATAGGCTGGTATAAAATACCTCAAGCTGTACTACTTTCTGAGCAACTGTAAAGAACCTTTCTTTGAGAGAGACTTCTTACAGATATCTCACATAGTCTTTCTTAGGGTTAGAAATATACTTAAGGCTGCTATATGGGCAAATTTTTTCTGCTTCTTTTTCCCCCTACCAAAACAAACACACAATCTTCTGTTAGGATTAAGGACTGTTAGCACAATACAGACTGGAACTAGAGGAGTTCCAGGAGCCCACATACAAAAGCTTAACGTGTTCTCTAAATTCTGGACAAAATGTTTGTACCATGTACAGCTCTCCATGTAAAGCCCAGGCTGGAGGTCTGTACTTTTTGGCATGCAACTGGCACAATTCAAGGAACCATTCAACTAATTGCATCTAAAATCCACACCTGCCTGTTACTCTTTACTGATTGCTTCTGTGTATCTCTCTTCCAGGTTTCTACCAGTTTCCCAAATAAGTTTTCCAGTTCCACCTGTGATGGTAACATACTGCTGACAATTGAGCACTTCCCTCATTCCAATTTGCCAGATGAAAGAATCTGATAGCACAGAACCTGGGAAAATACTACTTCCCTCAGGTTATGTTATGATCGCTTCCCAGCTGAACATCTCTCGTTTTTGAGGTGAGTGGCTTTGTAAGTTTTCTGGAATCCCAATGGACACACCAAGCATTTGCAAATTTCAGGCACATCTTTGGTGGTCCAGACTCTCAGTCAAAGATCTCAGGTTTATGTCTATGGCACCCAATATGCTGAAGTGTCACTGGCTCCCCACCACCTGAATTAAGTGAGCAATGCGGAAGTTACTGTGTGAATTTACAGTCACCTTGATGCCTGTTCCAGTATGGAACTTGCTACCCAGAGGAAAGTAAGTTTTGTTTTGGTGAAAGTAGGCTTCATCTCCAGAGTGATAGCCGCCTACATGTTAGCCCTCATAATACAAAATGCTTTTAAATCCTCCCTAAGGGAAATGTATTATCCACCATTCCTGTAAAAAAGGAGTGGGGCATGAGATGTAAAGGTAAGTATTCTAGATATATGTCGAAATGTGCTGTTCCTTCAGCAGCCCCAAAAGTGTGCATCATTGCTTTAGTACAGATGGTTAGAATTCAGGTTAGTTAGGTTTGTCTGGGTGCAACAGAAAAAAATATGACCTGTAGCTCTTTTGTAAAGCTGAATGCAAAGTGAGTATTCACCTGCTGGAAATTCTGACACCGCAGAGAGGCACTTGGTCAGTATATTATGAAAAAGTAGAAGCTAGTAACACATCCAAGGCCGAAGAGAGAGGGGACAAGACATACTTTGAATAAGTAAATCACGCTAACTCTACAATGCAAATTTTAAAAGCATTTTGAGAAAGTTAGTTACAGAAATTAAAGCTGCCCTGAGGCAACTTTAATTTATGTGACTGGGTGATTTGCTATGGCTGTGTAACTGCCAAAGCCTCACTACATTTGGCAACATTGCAGAAGTAACCTTCCCATGCAGGCAAATCACTCACTAGTAATATCTGCACTGAATTAACCTGTGTAAGCATTTAAATATGAGGAGTGCTTTTAACGACAAATTCTGTCCTCATGAGCAGTGCTGCAAATCTGCAGCAACTTAGTACCAGTCCCTCTCTTCCTAATTTCCAGAAAAGGACTCCTAAAATTTGTCTTTTCAGTTTATTTTAGACAGAACAGGTATTCCTCTTGTAAGTCAGTATTTCCATTTGCTAAACTTTGCTTTCCAAATTGATATTTAGTCTGCAGAATGTTTGCTCAAGCCTCAATTATTTTGGAAAGTGTTAGCAAAAATGATTCAGCCATTTCTGAAAATGAAATTAAAGAAAAATATTGGTATGTTGTTTCTTGCTATATTTAATTGAGGAGAATGTGCTTTGGAACAGAAGCACAACATTTGGAGAAGGGATGGCCCTGCTCTTGGGGATGTGCCTTTTGCCATCTCTTTGAAAATCCACCCACATTTGGCCAATGTATAAACCTTTGAAAATTTTCAATTAGCACTAGTTTAGTAAAGACATTTAAGAGTTTGTCAGCTAAATTCTTCAAAGACTCCATCTGTACTGAACATGCTTCAGCCTGTACATGCTGGCATCTGCAGCACCCCCCATGGAAAAAGGGAGCATGCAATGCTCCAGCTCTGAGCAGGACTTCATCTGAAATGGTCCTTCTCCATTGCTGTGGACCCTCCTAGACCAGGGACTGCACTCAGGGTGCTGTCACCTGTTTGCTCTACATCCCACATCTATGTGGCAAGAGGGACCACAGCGGAGTAATGCAAAGCTGTGTGGCATTTTTCTTTTAATTTTTGTCACCAATGTCTGCCATTACAAAAAACCTTCAAAGGAGTGCATTAGTGGGAGGCTCCTCTTTTGCAGTGAAATGGAAGCTAAGTCAGGTCCCAGCTCTTCATCCAACCTCCATCACCCATCTCACTAGTCCTGATGTTTCTTTTTCCTTCATCATTTCCCTCATCCCACTCCAGTCCCAGGGTCCAAGTCCCAGCAACTGCCTTCTTCCAGTTCATTCCTACTAGCCTAATTAATTCACAGTCACCTTCTCCCAGTGCTCCAATTCCATTCCTTTACAACTGGAATCTTCTTATTTCTCAGGGTACTGTCAGGCTCCTTACTCAGCCAGTCCCCCTTCATCTCCTCCTTTCTGTCAGTGGTACACATGGTATCTGTCAGTGTGACACAAACTACATCCTTCTCTCTCTTGGACATCTTTGGTCGCCTTTGCATTTAACTCTGGCAACTTCCTCCATCACAGTCCTGGGTATCAGAAGGAATAGTAGGTGTGGGATAATAGTTCATTGCTTCAATGCCTGGCTATGACTCTCATCTCAGATACTTGGAAACAGCCTTGCTATAGTACACACAGTCCCTCTACAGCATGAGTGCAGTTTCACCAGCACAAGGTGGTGTGGGATTCATAATTCTGGCTATTTAGAACTAAACTTCTGAAGGTTTAGCTATCCAAACCCAGAAAGACTAAGCATTTGTGAACTGTAATTTTTGCTAAGACTTGACTGTGGCCAAATTGTTACATTTTTATAGCAAAAGCAAGAGCACACTCCTAACGTTCACCTGTAAAATTTCAAATCTCTCCCTCTCACAAATGGGATCACTAAAGTCTCCAGTATTATTTAACACTGTTAAATAATGTGCACCATGCTTTTTTCCCTCCTGATGTATGTTGTCTTAAATGTTTCTTGACATTTTAGCTTTCTTTTACAGGTCCTGAACAGGACATTCAGAATGAGTTCATGATGCTATTTTGCAGCTATTGGTATAACCCATATCTTAGAATCAGAAGCTAAATATTTTAAATCCTAACATTGACTGTGTCTATAGGTCTGGCCTTTTATTTAAAGAAAATTACTTTAAAATAGAGCTCATTACATATGTAATATAAATGTGTAATGTGTTAGATACTTGTAGGACATTTTAATGGGATCAAGTATTTCCTTTTGTGTATATCTTTATAGTACCTCTAAGCTATTTGAAAAGTTTAGCTTGTTTGTCTCACATGGCATAATTTTTGTGAACTGTTACAGTTTTCTCTGTTTACTTTCTCTGCTTTTCCATCAGCTCTACTAGTCAGAGCAAATGCAAATTAACTTAAGTAGTCAAAGCAGTTAAGGTAGTTCTTGATGTTGGATAATTTTTTTGTCAGTAAGAAGAGTACTGTTACTTCAAAAGTCTAACACAACACTTTGTCTTGAAGGTATTGTATCCACTGCACTGCATTTTATAGATCACTAAACAGCATTAATTGAAGCCCCATTTCTTCAATTCGACCATGGGAGGACTATACACAAACTGGGTTTTCTATTGAAAGAAAGAGAAAGTGAAGACCAAAAGAACAATACAAATGTACTTTACAAAATTATTGTATTCTCTTTTTGCAATTCATGACAACATGGAGAGCTTGGAAGCTGAGCTTTGTATATCTACCAACTCCAAAAGCCTGCAAAGTTTCTGGCCTCTCTGTCTTCTACTTGTATGAACTGACTAATGCTCAGAGATTACCATGGCCTGAAATGGCCCAACTGATCTGAAAATGGGAAGGAAAACTTTTTAATTTTGGTGGATATATGAGTAAAGTCACATCACATTTGAACTTCTTCCATTTTTCTGGGTTCTCCATTAAGATTATAATGTGGATTCCAGGAAAGCATTTCTGACTTCCTTCCTGGAAGTCTGTGTGGCATATGATCATAGGAAAGAGTCCACTAGACTAGGAATAAGAGGTTTGACAGAACCAAAGTGTTTGCTGCCCCTGACCAGCTTGTGTGTTGCGAATAGGACAGGGTTACGCAGTAACGCACAGCAAAAAGTTCTCAAGTTTCAGACCTAGTGGGCTACACAAGCTGATAGAAAACTGTCTGTTTAGGTTTTATTTCTCTCCAGGGCAGGTGTGCTTACAAGATGGGATCAATGCTGTGCATTAGTTTGTCCACTCCAAACACTCTGCTTTTCATACACCTACATTTTGAGGAATTCTAGGAAAATGAAAGAAACAAACCAAGAAAACAAGATGCTTAACTGAGAGATTAAGATTTAAAAAACAAACAAACAAACAAACAAACCAGCAAGCAGATCTCTGAAATCTAATGAAGAAGCAAAAACTAAGGAAGAAAAATCAACACATTTGGAAAAATAGTTCTATCAAAAATTTTGTTTTTTAATAAAGCTTTTGTAAAATTTTTTATACAGTCTTCACAATTAAAAGTACCAAATCAGTGTCATATTCTGATAAAACACTGAATTAGCTTTTAAAGCATGAAATTCCCTTAAAATTGTCTCTCTACATGTTTGTAAAACAGGAATCCACCTTCACTGAATATAAGGCCTTTTTGCTTAGGAACATGATCTTTTTGACACTTGGAAGATAAAAACTGTCTGCTGTAGAAAATGGCTTGAATATTGAGCACCGAAGGAGAAGTTTTTAAAACTTCACTGAAGGAAAAGCTTTTTAAAGTGAAGTTTGATAATTTGTGCAATCTCCGCATTGCATGTCTGCATGGAAATCCCCAGCTTTTTTAACTTCTTGGAAAATAATTTCAAAAAGTTGTACAAAATGATACTGAGAAAAGTCAGGGTCTGAGGCCCTATCTTCCTCCCATTAGATTAAATAGAAAATAAAAATAAATCCTCTTGTTTCTCCCCTTGTCTAAGACAAGGCTGGGAATGAGGTGTGGAAACTAAACTATGTTCTCAAGCTTAAAGGTGGTCCTTTTAGGTCAGGGCTCTGGCACACCAGCAAGTCATTGTAGGAAATGCAAATTGCCACTTTGCATTGCAGTAACCTTTCTGTTGATAGGGGACTTCTGTCTCCAGGGCTGCCGACCTGGCAGATTTCACATGCATTTAGAAAAAAACACACAAAAATTTAAACACAACCGGAGTTGAGGAAAAATACATCAAGAGGCTCTGTATAAAGGGGAATTTGGACTTTCTGTGATGTTTCCTGTATTTTAAGCGCTTTTCTTTTTCCACTCAATACATTAAAGGGACATGATGAAGGCTAAAGAACCTAAAATTAGACCTGCCAGCTGTGTTTTGGTTTGTGAGTATTCACAGGTCATGTTGTCCCTGTGCATTCACTGTCTGATCCATTCCCTGAAGGAGGCAAAACACTGGAATGTAAAGGAATTCTGATACCCCTTATGTACTTCAGTATAGTCTCTGCTCTCCTCAGAGTAAATTAGACAGACAGAAAGAAGACAGCACACATATACCTCTGATCTTGGAAAAAGCACAGGGCTCTTGGATTGTTATTTTATACTTCGCAATTATGTTTCATCTTGCATTTTGGGAAACTAATAGGTTTTAAAAGTTTGCACAGGAAAAAACACATTAATATTCTGAAATATATTTGATTTTGGGTCAACTCTGTGATCTTTTACAACATTTTCTGAAAAAATCTAACCCTTCCATAATCTTGCCAATGCAAGCTGAGTTTTTAGTGTCTTAAATCACTCATTAGTCTGCCAATTTTCCACCTAATAGCTCATCTAATTACTGAAAAGCAGCTCTAGATAGTTTGCAATTGCTCCATAAAACTTACTATTAAAATTTCAAGGGGCAGTTTTTCCAAGAGGCATTAATCTGATGTCTAATTTTCAGGTGGTACAATCCTAACTAATTTATTTTCACAGGTCAAGTAGTACACATATTACTGTATAGTTTGGCTGTGTTTTCGATCTTTGCATGTGCAAAATAAAGAATTTTGTGTTGAGGACCTCAAAATTAGAGACAGTTTTGGATAGTTTGTCCTTATAAACCTGCCAGATGATCTCTGCTTTTGTCAGAACAATCATCCAAATGAGTCAGTCAAATAGACATGGGTGTGTTATTGCCCTGTAATTAAGGGTTGACAAAAATCTGTAATTTTCAAAGTACTAATTGTAAACGCATGTGGAAATGTTATACAGAAAGCTACATTTAATAATGTTAAAAGCAGTGCTGTTTTCAAAAAGAGGTCCATATTTTGAACCAGGGTAAGTCTCTGGGAGAGCCAACATTTTTTTTAATACAAATACAGCATTTTAAGCTCAAGCAAACCCTGGAAAACCCCAGCTCGAAAGCAGCAGTGTTAACAGGACTCTTTGCATTGTCTCTTTCCACACAACCCCAAGATGAAGAAAGCAGTTGCATAGAATCAGAACAGCTCCAGCTCCCTCCTCACTGGACCCATGGTCTCAGTACTTTCTTCTGTAACACTGACACACGGGTGACAACACTGCACAAATGAATCATATCCTTCAAATGCATCTAATTAAATTTGGGGGCTAAGTGGGGGGGGGGCACTGTAACATGCAATACTCACCCCTCTAGCCCCTTTCAACTCCCCCTCAGTCTTTTGTGCACCTAAGAAGGTCTCTCACTATGTAGATAGACCTCTGGTGTCAAACAATATGGAATTTGTTACATGAGTTGTCAAGGGAATACAGAACAGGAAAGAAGCAAACAGGGATACATCACAGACAACGAAAAAAATTTGAAGATAATGTATCAACATTCTTTGTTGATATTCTTTCCTATCATGTTCTCTGTTTAAATTTAAAATGCATGTATCAAGGCAAAAGGAGATTTAGCTTAGTTACTAAAATATTTGCAAATCATGCACACTCAGAAAGACAAAAACTCGGAGTTCTTAAAACAGGATGTACTTAGAAGCAAGAGAAAACAACCATATTATCTAGAAAGAGATAAGAATCCCTTTACCATCATATGATCTTTTCCATCTCAATGTCTAACTCTTTGGAGTCCACAGAACAAAATGGCCAGAGCCCATGATGCTGGTGAGAATTCCTTCTGGGAGGTAGAAAGGTGTACATGAGGTTCTTTCCACTCTCATTCAAAGATTTAAGTAAATCCATGGTAATACTTTACAGCTGATACTTTACAGTCATAGAATGACTACATTTTATAATATTAGAAAGCCACAGGACAAATATAACTTAAATATTGCTTAAGGAAATAATGTTAAATGAATCTATGGAGTCCAGCATATTTTTACTATCTATGCTGTGCTGTACAATTTGTGTAATAAAGGATAGTTTTTATCACTTGCTCTTGCCATTTAGCTTCAATTCTGCAGCTATCCAGTTTTTGAAACAGCAAATTCTTGATTAATGTGCAGTGATGATGCAAAATTATAAGTGTGAATTAAGGCAACATTATACTACATTCATGTACTTATCAGGAAGCAAAATATACAATTCTAGTGGCAACTATTCAGCCACTGGAGCGACCTCACTGGTTTAATATGCTCATAGTTGCTGCATAAAGTGAGAAAACAAGTGTATCAGCATTGCATTAACAATGTTTTGCTGTAATCATAAGCAAGTTTTGCTAATATGTATTAACACAAGGCAACTTAAAAAAAAAATTGTAGATGTCAAGTGTAAAAATGTTGTTGATATACAATGTATATTGCAAAGTAGCAATAGTAAAATGACATCTAGCATTTTGTCTTTCTGTAGATTAACCTGCTAAAGAGATTTAAAAAAAAAAACAAACCCCCCCCCCAAAAACCCCACTACACCACACAACACAACAAGCACACAAAACACCAAACACACAACAAAAACCTCTTATTTTGGCTATTCAGTTGTTAGCATGATTTCCGTGTAACTGTACATATGCTAATGTACACATTTACTGTGTGCATGTTTCTGTGCACATATCTACACATATACAAAAATACAGCACATATTTTTATATATACATATATTGTCACATATAAACACATATGCTCCAGAGCTTTCCTTTTAGTGTTTTTCTTGAATCTTTACATGAATAATATCCAGCATCATGGACCTTGAACACTGATGACTCTGGTTAACGCTTTTATCCTTTGCTTGAAATTACAGGATCAGTCTAGCCAGAATTTATGAGAACCAGACCCCAGACCTCACATAGCTCACATATTAGACCATTAGGCATCTAACTACCTCTGAACAATTTCAATGCATTATCTAGCCTTCTCCCTGGGGCACAAACTTCACTCGTCCATACTTTTAATATATTTTGTCTGCATGAAGCAGATCGAGTTATTACATGCCAGCAGATCACGACTTACAGAAATCTCATTGCTCTACAGTGATGCAACTAATATCCCTCCCTTTTTCATTCTGAGATAGTGCAGTAAAGAAATGGTCAGTGGTGCAATTTTCATTAAATTAATTGATAATGTATTCAATGCAGATTTGCTATTTATGCTTGCAGACAGGTTGATTAAATATTTCCACCTTGAAATATATTTGTGTGTGCATATATATGCTGATATACCACATTCACATATCTAAACAGAAAAATTTTTCAAATTGCTTGTAACAGTCACTGCTGCACTTCACATAAATGTAGTGTCCCTGTGCTGTGAGAGGTTTTACACTTACTTTTCAAAGACAATATAAAATGAGGGGGTGTTGTTGCCAAATATACATTTGCATTATGGGACTGGAGTGGTTTTGTTTTGGGTTGGGGTTTTTTTGATTGAAATATAACATAAAGTAAGATTAGAAATCAATTGACCTGTGAACTCTCCTGAACCTTTTACCTGGGTTGCAAGGCCATTACGTTCTTTTCTTTCATTAGCTTTTTGTTGGAGCAAGGCTGAACAGGAAACAAGGGTGATCCTGTCTCCTCCCTAGAGGCTGTTCATCAGCTGGCTCAGTTTACAGCAATAAAAAAAAAATTGGAAACATATAACAAGTTAGAAACTTTGTATTTTTCTTCATGCATTATGATAATTATTATGATACTAATATTAATAGCAGAGGACAATTGGGGAATTGCATTCTTTTTGGAATTCCTCTTCTGCAAAATTATATGCATGTATTTTCCCTGCATTTAAGTACCTACCTTTGTACCTCAATTCTAGTTAAAAAGTGATTTTAATTTGGATCTGCTAAATTAGTTTCCTTTATAGCTTGCAGTCTCGGTGAACAGAGGATTACTCATGACAATTTTGTATTTCAAATTTAAATTTATTCTTAAAAAAACAGAAGTGAAAACCTTGTTTCTCCTCTCAAAAGCAGTTTGAAGACCTATTCTGCAAAGTTCCCAGTGCCTTGACAGAGATGCTTAGCGCCAGAGCAACTGCAAGAGAAATAAGGATACTCGGCACCTCAGGGAAGGCGCTTCACACTACACAGGATTGGACACTTAATGCCTAGCTAAAACAAACTCCATCAAAAGGTCATCAGTCCTGGAGACTAAAACAGTTTTGATGAAGTCCAGTCTCCCACTCTGTTGACAAGCGTCTCAATTATTTTCAACAGCTCTTGGTGTCTACATCAGAAGAATGCAGAGCAATCATCAGGCTGAGGTAACCACAGGTCCCTCTGTGAGAATCTGCAGAACATGGACACTGAGCAGCACTTTAAGACAGCTATTTTTTTCCACCTGAGGTAGGAATAACTAATGATGTAACCAAGTTATCAGCTACACGTTTTGACATACCAGCAGTGCATGAACTAATGCCTTGTAACTGCAATGCAAGAAGAAATAGCCCCTCAGGATAAATTCTTTGGAAGTCTATGTGAGCAAAGCGATGAAATGTCTGGATGGAAAAATCTAGAACTTTTAAATAGGACTGGATAGGACTTAACCCTGATAAATTTTCCTGTGTGTTATACTGCTTGAGCAAGGTAAAGCTAATCTGGCACTGATTGGTTCTATGAGTCTTTGCTGATTTGTCCTAGCATCTGGATTAATTTAAGATGCAAGCTGCAGTGAAGAAATTACCATACTCTTCCTCTTTGCACTCCCTTGCTCTTGATGACCAACAGCACATACCTGTGCTATACATATACACAGTATGTGCACAATACATACACATCTAGGACATCTCAGACTTCTTCATCTTTTGACCACATGATTTTTCCATTACTGCTTGCCCCTTGCTTGCCCACAGGTTATTGCCCAAAGCTGTGCCCCTCCCTTTTCAGAAAGCTGCCAGGTAGAGGTTTAGCAAAAAACATGCCTTTCAGAAATCCAGCTGCACCCTTTCCTATCTTTCTCTACAAATGCCTCCCCAATACTTCTCTCCAACTGCCACAAACCACACAGATATTGGGGTTACTGCTACCCAAAATTCTCATTTTTCCCAGGACCTCTGCATTCACTGGAATGCACCTGAATGCCTAGGCTGTTTTTGACAAGTGAGTCCAAATGATATGTGCTACTTTTGCATTTACAGCTTAGCTCACATTGCTGTGGTGGGAGGCAAATCTTCTCTTGGTTTCTTGAAAGCAGTATACTAACAGTAAAGGAAGGCAATGCACCTTCCTCAAGAAACTGCTGGGGTCTTCTAAGTCTGCAGAACATGCAAGGGTTAGATGTCCTGTAAAAATAGCTGTGGGGTTCCCTTTCTGAGATGAAATTCATTACTGTTGGCACATAGTTTAAAAAACAAAACAGAACAAAACAAACCCAGCAAAATCCAAACACCAACTTTCCCCCAATGTAAAGCATAATGGATGAGAAAATAACAAAGGCAATTAAGACACATGAAAAGAGTTTTACTATTCCCAGGATCACAGCGTGGTTAAGGTTGGAAAGGTTATGTGGAGGTCATCTGGTCCAACCCCTGTGCTCAAGCAGGGTCACCTAGAGCTGTTTGCCCAGAATCAGGTCCAGATGACTTTTGAATATCTCCAAGGATGGAGACGCCACAACCTCCCTAGGCAACCTATGTCAGCACTCAGTCATCCTCATAGTGTTTCCTGATGTTGAGATGGCACTTCCTGTGCTGCAGTTTGTGCCTGTTGCCTCTGGTCCCATCCCTGGGAACCACCGAGAAGAGAGTGGCTCTCTTCATTTCTTCACCCTCCCTTCACGTGTTCCTATACATGGATGAGATTCCCCCTGAGCTTTTTCTTCTCTAGGCTGAACAGTCCCAGCTCTCTCAGCCTTTCTTTGTATAGAGCAAGATGCTCCAGTCCCTTAATCATCTTCATGGTCCTTCATTAGACTTTCTCCAGCATGTACTGGAAACATAGCTCAAAATGTAATCCAGGAAACATAGCTCAAAAGATGTTAGCTACTGTGGTATTTTCACCAGCTCTCATGCTTTCATATGAGAGAATGGGCCCTTGCAGTGTTGTCTCTGATGGTGTTTAAAAGAACGTATGGAAAGCTCAGTAAAGGATCTCTAATGACTAGAGTCAGTATCCCACACCAGCAGAAAAAACATTTGCAGCACTGCTCTTCACAGTTCTTTCTCATGCTTGATGTTGGTTAGGTACAAAATTATTTCCAAGGTTTTTTGAACAGCTATACCATTCGTGGTAACTTTTCACAGGTATGCATTTTGTCCTTGCTAGCATTCATTTTAAGCTCAGAAGACTCATTTGACACCACAAAAGAGGACATGAACAAAGGGCACAAAGACAGACTTAAAAAAAATGAGATGACTATATTAGCTGCTCAATAATTTATTTCTACTGTTTTCAGTGCTATGTCCAGTGCTTATGGCATGCGCTGGGAAGATAACAGAGGGTTGTGATGGATAGCAGCAACCATGAGAGCTCCCAGAAACTTAACCTAGGAAGACTATTTCCGCTCTAGACCATGGCAAAAGAGACTGTTATTCTGATTACAAGAAAATTAAATGAAGTCTCAATGCTAACTCTCAGGACATGCTTCTTTCTGCAAAGGGTTGCCTGCAATCTATCTTCACTTACTTGAGCTCAGGTTTACTGATTTTTGAAAGCACAGGAATTAATCCTATACCTGTGGTCTTAATATTTATATAAGAAGTGTATTCTTCCCAGCTATACAGTGGCTTTGTAGACCTTTCAACTTCCCAAGGCCTCAGTGCATGTGAGCCTGCATGTCAGGTCACTGCAGAACAAGAAAAAGGGGAAGAATTGTGTGGTTGCACATCTGCCACATGTGACTCTCACATAATGGCAGAGAGTCCATGTTCCAGATATGTCTCTGTCAGGGCCCTTTTGATTGCTAGGTTTATACTACTAAAGAGCAGCCTGGTGCAGCAGTTTCTCTCCCACTCCTTGATTTCCCATGGCCTAGGCTACAGCTAACTGTCTATAGGTCTGTCTGGCACAAGGGATCATGAAGCAGAACAGAAACTGTGGGGCCCAAAACTAAAGCTGCAAGTGCATGACTTGTTTTCTGAAAATATATGGGACAGTGTGAAAGAAGTCAGACAAATGTCTCTTTCTCAGTGTTTAAGACTTGGCAGGTCTGCTAGCTGTAGAGCTCAGCAGCCTATGTAGCAACTTCTTTTTGCCATCCAAGTTCAGTTGATTATTCACTGCAAGGCAGCCAAAAAAAAGAATGGCAATAGAGGGCAATGAAGTCATATTGCTCCCCCTCCAACAGATTTCAACTTGATCTCCCATATCCATATTTGGATTTCAATGGGACTCTCTACAAGTGCTGTGGATTCTGACATACAGCCGCAGACAGACTTCTCTTCATTTAAATTTCCTGTGTAAAAAACAAAGGCAGCAAAACCACCTACTTTCATTCACTGAAATGTAAATAGACAAATATGACAACTGCAGAAATTATAAAAATTATAACATGTATTTGCCTCAGTATTTTATTTATTCATATGAGGTATTTTTCTATACATACACTATCTTCAGCTTTCCCAGTAATTTCCAAAACAAGGCTTTTCAGAGAAGTTTGGAAGTTCAGAAATTTTTGCTCTTTATTAATTTTAAAGCCCTTTTTGAGCTGATGGAATTGTTTAAATTGCTTTTGCCTGTTGCTATCACAGTTGTTATACTGTTAATAATACTTTCAGTTTTTTTCAGAATTTCTGGCTTTCATAATTACAATTAAGTTTGTTCTGCACAGATTTTGTCCCAACTGACCACCCGAGGTTAGAGCATGACCTAATCTAGCATTTCTATTACATCTGTAGTTTGGAGGACGAAGGAATTCACACAGACTGCCCACAGTATTTTTCGCTTTCTGTCCAGGACATTTCTTTCTTGACAGTGCAATGCACCTGTTTTGATAGTGTACCCTTGGAAGCTAATGGAGCCTGTGAATTTCCAGATGGCTGTAGAAAAGAAGGCTGTGTAGCCAACAGACCTCTATACTGACAGTCTGATGAGACTTTCTATTGATCTCTTATCCTGAGAAACCAATTCACAATTCCTACATGATCTCTTATCACATGATTTCTTTCCATCGGTCACTGGGTTTACACAACACCATTGGTGAACAAAACCCAAAATCTTATCTCATTTACATTTGTTGATATTAAAAAACCAATATACCACTAGAATTCTGATTGACTGCATTAAAGTAGGAGGAGGAAATTTAGCAATTCTGAAATTACTGATTCTTTTGAGAAGTGAAACTTTTTAAAGCTAGAAACAATATTTTGATGGATAGAGGTGCAAGAGAAATATTAATTTGCCACGGAAGAATCTGCAGAAATGCTGGTGGGTGAAAAAATTCCACCTGAACCTCCAACAGCTGCTGGACAGATAGTTTTGAGTCCCACAAAACAAACGGAAGAGAGAGAAAATAAGAAAAATAGTTTATTCAGGGGGAAGAAGGACAATGAGAA
This sequence comes from Amblyornis subalaris, assembly GCA_018881555.1. NCBI lineage: Eukaryota > Metazoa > Chordata > Aves > Passeriformes > Ptilonorhynchidae > Amblyornis > Amblyornis subalaris. The sequence goes on from JACAXG010000065.1 coordinate 2,214,595, forward strand.
AGGGAAGAGTAAATGTACTCTATTTTCCAGTTTCCTCAATTCATGACATGCCAGTCTGGAAAAAAATGTTAACACTTTTCTCTTTTTTAATGTGCTGGTGGAAAGTCAACATGACATTTTCTCTCCATATTGTCTAAAATCAGGCACCTGAGTTCATCTTTGATCCTTTGTTATTCTTATCTATTGTAATTCGAGGTTCCCAAAAAAGATTCATCATTACATTCAGTGCTGCACAAATCTGTGTGAAGACAAGGACTTAACAAGAACATGCGATCTGATTTTCTTAGTTACTAGGCACTCCCATATTTTATGGATTTAGTGAGAGACATGTGGATTGAGCCTTAAGGAAATCAGGTGGGGCATTTTGCAATTTTTTTTTCCAAAACAATTTAAAAAATATTATTCCCACTTTATCTGACTGAAAAGGTGTTAAGGGCCAAAATTCTATTGTGACTACTAACATTCACTTGGTAAAGTCTGCAAAACACTTTGAAAATTATAAAGTACAAATGTTAACAATAGTGTCCTCACCAAGTCCCCATTGCTTTTCTAAGTTTCCTTTTGGAACTTCAGCAGGATGTTGTGTTTACCCTTACCTCTGTGTTACGTTGTTTTGTGCTCTTTGTGCTTTGTTAAGAGAGTGGAAAGTATCACAGAAGTATCTGCATTTAAGTGGTGAGTGAAGATCCCTGCTCTGTACTCTACCACACCATAACAGCACATGTTGATAGTTTCTGCAGTTAGGGAAACTAACAGCATCTAATTTTTTTTTTAATGTGTTTTTTTTTTGTGGTAGACCAAAAATTCAGCGGCAATCACATCACTGGACTGGGGAAATGCCACTTCTTTGTCCCAGGAAAATACCCATTGTATATACAAAACATGATGCAGTCTTTAATTGTAAGAATACATAAAATTTTCTCTGCTTCCAGTGAAAGGATACAGTCTCCATTCACCACAAAGGTTTTACAGAGTGGAACTGAGAATGAAGAAAATAGCTGGCATTCTCTAACTTCAAATTTCTTCACTTAGCAACCTATGAAGTGTTTTTTGAGCTCAGCTATTGTCTGTATATGAGGTCATAACACTACATCAGGCAAATCTGAAGTTGTATTTAGTTTCTGAACATGCAAAAGTATGCTGTATAGCTGGTTAATGATAGAACTTTGCTCTTATCTCAGTGGTTTCAGAGAACTCYGCTTGCAATATTTCTGTCACAAAAGATTGCATTATAAACTTCATGCTGCTGTCACAGCCCAAACTTCCTAAATCTTCAGTTTTAGTAATTCTTTAATTTTGGCCACTGCCTTCAGGGATCCAGTATCTGAAATATCTGTTTACCCAAGAAAAAAAAAGAAAAAAGAAAGGCTGAGCTATCTTGCTATTGCACACTGTATACAACTGAAGTATAAATATTTTACTTGATATTTGTTACCTTTTTTGATGGCTTAGAAACTTCAAGCAAGTTATCTAAATAATTCCAGTGTTACATTCCTATCTCAAGCCTTACGTCTCTAATACCTATCACACTGAGTACTCTACAGCTTTCCATCCCTCCCTTCCTCCAGAGGAACATTTATCTTTACTGCTCAACAAAAAAAATCTCCCCTCAAAATAGCAGTATGTCTGTTAAATACATATATAATAAAAATAGCCTTTGTAGAAATCTAACATACTACTTGTTGATATAGTGTTGATCCAGACATTCATTAAAAAGAACTTCTTCATTCACTTTCCATATGCATATTTGAAGATGGGGCTGTCTTATAAATTTGTCAAAAGACTTCCAAAGTCATGCTGCACCGTGTGTGCACGTGTCTTTATCTTCTCGTATTTCTGCTCTGACACTGATCTGAATTTGAATCAAATCAGGGAACCTATCAGTCAGTGGCTGCACTGAGAGACCTACGTGAAAATAATTTCAAATCTGCTCCCATGGCCAGGTTTAGAACGAACAACATCAATGGATGAATTTTCAAGAGCGCTCACCACTTTCATTGAGCTCTTTTAAAATTCTGGGCTCTGTGCACAAATGTTTGCCTTGCATACTGTACCCACAACCCTGCTGACACATGTGGTGTTTGTCTCAGTCAAAAGCACTGAAGAACATTTCAGCTGAGTAAATTGCAAGACAGGTTTAATGCTAGAGCCTGTGGAAAGGCTTGGTTCCCTCTTTCCTTTGAATGACTCTGTTGGTGTTTAAGAGAGAGATGTCAGTCTTTAGGTGTCAATGACATCTTCAAGGGCAATTTAATTAAATATTTATCTGTTAAACCAAAAGAACCTTGCCAAAATCCAAGCCTACCCTTTCCATACTGAAAGCTTGTGACTATCTTTGTTGGCTTTAGTTCTCAAAGATGTCTCCATTAGCTTTTTTTTGAGACTTGGATCAAGTCCTAAGTATATAAATCATGTCAAAAGACTGCACAATTTATTTTACTTGTATGAGACATGCATGAGGAGTCATGTCAGAAAACTCCTCATTACCATTAATGAATTACACGTGTGTCTATACATATATAGGTCAAGCTTAGTCTGTGAACCAAAGGACACACCAATTTTGGAATCCTTGCCAATTGCATACGTAGTTTCCATAGGTTTGACTTTGTTCCTTCCGATTAGGAAGTGAGTAGAAACTCCTGAAGGGCTAAACAACTTTTAAACTGCTCTGAGGAAAGCAAACCGAAGCAGTTCTGGTGAAATCAAATGATCTGACAACACTAAATTCAATGTAAGTGCTGCCCTGCTGTTTTTGGTTCTTTTTCCCTGCAGCTCAGATACTAACCTTAGTCCTTTTCATTTACAGTACTGTAGTAGCTGCACAAATACTCCAGTTTGTTGTCTTCTAACATAGGCTAAAAAAAGAAAGTTAATGCTGCAGTATAGGAAAAACCCTCAACCAATGATGCATGTAAAATGCTGTTATATTGATTGAGCAGTTGAGGGTTTTGATATGTATCCTGGATATTTCATCAGGATGGCAATACCTTATGTTAGACTGTCTCTGAAGATCTTGGATCAGTCCCACCTGGTCATGTCCTTAACCTGGAGACCTCAGTCTTGAAGTACCTCTCATTACACAATGAACATTAATGATTTTATGACCTAACATTTTTTCCTTCATATAATTTAAGCAAGGTGCATAGGCAAACTGCTAACATCTGTTATCAATACACTGTATTTAGGAACTTGGATTTGTCAGATATATAGCTTCTCTAATGGTACTCTAATAGTCATTTAAGCTACATACACAGATAAATACATCTAACTATCATCCGTATAGCTGTGAATTAGTTTCAGAACAGTCTATAGAAAGAACACTAAAAAGGAACAGTAGCCTCAATTAAAAAAAATCTATTTCTTTAATTATTTTATTGTCAATGTTATTTGCATCTAACCAGAAAACGACATTTAGCATAGTGTGGGTAAACAAAGCAAATGCTTCCCTTCTCTAAACTTTCACAGAACAAATCAATCTGAATTCATATCCAAAGCTGGTCAAGCACAACGATATAGGACAGTGGTGCCTAACCAAAGGGTCGTGACCCCAAATCAGGCCATGGCATTTAGGAGATGTGACACAAACCTAGCTGAAATCCAGTAGCAAAAATGGTGTTTGCAAGTGGAGGTAAGGTCATGAGACTAGAAGGTTAAATGATATTGAAGTCATCTATAACAGTGAAGTTGTACTCTTGCTGGACTTCCTTTCTCTGATATTCATTCAAACAGTTAAAAATCTAACTGATTTACCATCAATAAACAGGAAAGAAAGGGATTCTTAACTATAGGGATGATCACTGGCCTTGGCATGTTAATATTGAACTTTGGTTTTAGAAAAACAACCAAAAGCAAAAGAAAATTTAATTATCATCTTTAAACCCTTTTGGGTAGCATTACTTTCCACCAGAAAGTCTATTCATGTATCTACTTGTTTCTACAATAAGCCACAGAAACCAATTTTCTGGTAATATTTTAAGTGCTTCGGAAAGTCAGGTGGGATCTTTAGATAAAGACTTTCACTCATGCTAACACCCTGTCAAAAGTAATTTTAAATATTTTTTGAAGTTTCTAACAGTGAAAAGATGAAGTCTGCCATTTGCTGGAAAATTGTAACAACTCTTTTATTTTTTTTGGTACTGACATTACAGATAGTGATTAAAAAAAAATAAAAAACCCCTGAAGGTGTGGGCAACTAACATGAAAAAACATAACTGCAAAAGAACATGATAAGAATTAACATCTGGAAAGGTATTATGCTCTTTCTTTTTTAGATGCCATGGATTGGGTTTTTAAAGCTTGACTTCTGGATGTCGGCTAGAAGCCAAAAAAAAAAGCGCCCTAAATTCTTCTGCATAGTTGGTTTCTGGAGAAGTCACCTAAGCATCAATAAGTGTCAGAGGAAATCAAAGAATTTCCATTTCAGAAAAATTGGCTCAAAAAAATTGTTCTCAATGCATAAACATAGTAAAGATGAGGTGAGTTTTGTCATTCCCTGATTCCAGGAACTGCCAGGAATTACAACAGCCTCAGTTGAAACAATATAAACTGGAGGACTCTCAAAGCTGCTGTAAATCTACTGGCTGATAACAGGCTCTTAAGAAGTTCATCTAGAAATCAATGGAGCATATATGAGATCTGGATATAGCCTGATAAGTGCATGCCCAATTTAGGGGTCTTTACTAATCTTAGTGTTAATTGTTCACTGTACGGTGACCATTGCATTGTGCCAACATAGGACCCACTTTTCCACTTTCTTTTGAGATTGAGTTTGAAACAGATTCTATAGGTGCATCAAGCAATTTTGTAGGGGCATCTGTGAATTTATACATAGCAATTAAGGAAAACAGTATTGTTATCCAGCCACTGCAGGCACCAATTCCTTCAGAGCTAAATTTAGTGGAAATCAACATTTTAAAGGTGCCTTTTGTGGCATTCAGAAAATGCAGATCATTAATTTCTGAGAAGAAGTAGGGGCCTAGGCCAAACATGCCAATATAAAAAGTCAGCACTTTTAAGTCTACACATTAGGCTTGCCAGCAAAACCTGGATTTCATTGGAGCTATGTCATTTGCACCAAGTGAAGACTTGCCCCTCAAATCTTCCTGTGGCCAGTGCACAGGGACAGAGGACACAGATGCTCTGCTGGACTGAGAGGTGGAATTAGAAAAAGCCATTCAAAGCAGAACTGATGTTTGCAGAGAAAGGAAAAGCCTCTGGCTAATGAAACACAAAGTGCAGTGTTGCAGTGTAGGGGAGGTGAAAAAAGCCCCATTCCCCTAGGAAGAAAAGAGGTTCAGTCATGCTCCCTTCTGGGAATGCTTCTGGACTGCACAACAAGATACTTCTGAATAGATAAACACAACATGTGCTTATCAGTTATGGTAAAACATATGCCAATTTAATTTTTACTCTATCTTAGATGTCTGTCCCTGTATCTACAATACCAAGATTCATAAATGATAGAAACAGAAAAATATCTCAGTCATCTGCACATATTTATGAACACTAGGATTTTACCTTAGGCTATTGGCTGAAAACCCGTTTTTAATTTTTATTCAAGACAGATTCATATGACCACTACAGTGTGCTCTGGTAATTGGTGTAGTCTTGGGGCATCTACAGGATTAACTCTCCCTCATTGCACATCAGTGGCATGTTAAGTTTTTCCTAACAACCTATGTGGGTGCATATAACTTCACCACAATATATGAAGCATGTCCAATAAAAGGAACGTTGATGAGCACTTTAGTTCTACACTGCATCAAGATTTCATACAGGCTGGACCAAGGTGAAAGGGAGTTTGATCATTAAAGCAACTATATCCTCCAAGCCTTTCCCAAAAGTATATATCCATAGTTAAAACAGAGAAATCAAAATAAATTAAATCTGAAAGCTGATGCACAAGATCAAGAGTGAAAGAAAATAAGATATTTGCCATCTTAAGTATTTAAATATACTCACCATATCAGCCACATCACAGTTAGTAAGGCTGAAAGCAAGGATGTCCAAGTTTTCAAAAAAACCCCACAAAAACTTGTTGAGATCACCACACCTCCTTGAGACTGCTACAAAGCCCAGATTTCTGGGTTTGAAGTGACACTGATACACACTTGTGGATATAGTTACATGGAATAGGTGCATGAATTAGATCTTAAATTAAAATGCCACTTTCTTTTCATTGTTTTCCTTTCCCTCAGGGCCAGGAGCATTGGCCACTGCTGAAAACAGCCTTGGGACCCAGAGTCCTGCAATTCCACTATCTTATAATTCCTAAACCCCACCAGTTCCAAAAGTTAGTCTTTTAGGTTTACAATGAGATAGATGTGGGTGAGACAACTCCACTGTCTCAATTCCCGGCACGCCAATATGCTATTTTCTAAATCCAGCTAAAAGCAAGCTTACTTTACTCTCCAGTACTTTAAAGGCACTTTGGCACGCTGACAAAATATGAATCCTGTTGCAGCAGTTCTTAAAAGACAGGTCAACAAAATTTGGCATCTTAAGTTAAACTGCTGATGAAGATGGGAGAGCTCAAAGGGAGAAATTACATGGGCAAAAGCTTTGCAACTCCTTTTGGACAACTCTTTCACGAGCACATAATTTAAAATATTTCAACAAGTCACTTTTCTGTAAAAGACCAGAATAAACAGATGGAAATAAAAAGTCAGTGCATGGAAGCCAGAAATATCCAAAGAAAGACTGTGACATGCCACTGTGACTCTTAGAGGCCAAGTCCTTCACATTAAAATGTCCTGATTCAATAAAGCAAAGAAGAGTACAATATAGCAAAAAGGTTTTCATTGCCACATCTCTCCATCATTGATCAATACATTACTTTCTGTGTTCTTTGAAAATATAATGTAACATTAAAGAATTTTCCAACATTTAAATAGTAATTTAACATCTTTTAGGCATTTAATAAAATAAAAAGGTAGAAATTAGTTATTTGCTACATAATATCAGAAACATTGATCTTAGTATAGACTTCAGTGACTCACAAACTCCATAAAGCATAATAGAATAAACCGAAACCGGTCAATTCGCACAATTCTGCTGTCATCACATAAGAGCTTCGCTCCACTTTCATTTACAGAGTATCACAAAAACCTCTTAGTCCATGTTATAACCTCTCTTTCACTTTCCATTTAATCTGATTTTGCAGTGGTGTAAATTACATCCGTATCAGACTCAGTTTACAATTTTTATTTACCAGCCATAAAGTTGTTTCCTAGTAATGTGCATTACTACCTAAAAGTGGTACCTAAATTGTGCCCATAAGAACTTCAGTGTCCTCATTGAACATACGGTAGCCAATCCAGTTAAACAGATGCTGTGACTAGGTGTGGTCTGAAGTTTACCTAAATTATTCAAATTCTTCAACAGTCTCTATCAGAGATGTTGAGGTGGACATCATAGATGCACACAGTCACTTGCACAGTAAGTGCAATGACATATGCAAATTATATTTTCCGGTGTGATTTGCACATGCAATATGGATCTCTTTCATATGCAAGCGTGCAAAAAATGAGCTTGTCCATTCATGTACAGAACACTGCTGCTCTTCTTCACCACTAAAATGGCCTAATGGGACCAAAACCAGGCAGACTTACTCAACTGGAGGAGAGCCGGCAATGCTAGATCTACAGCACAGTCCTGACTGCAGTAGCATGTCAAAGAGAAGGAAGTTCTGATCAGACAGCTGTTGCTTTCTGACACCAGCAGCTACGTCCCGTCTGCGCCAGAGCTGGTGTAGAAACAGCATGTGTGTCAAGGTGCCATTGACAGATGTTTTGGGGTCACTCTGCTGTGTCTCAGTGACAGCTGGGAATCGGAGTCTTTTAGGTAAAGTGCCTTTATATGTTAAGGAGACCTCTCACAAATTGTAGCTAGTGCATCTCTAAATAAACTTTGAGGAGCCACTCCTAAGGGAGGAAAGTTAAGTACCATTTTCAAACTACTGTATGTACTGCTTATACGAAAGTTCTGTTGTGGTGGAAAAAAAGTTGTGGCTAACATAGCTAAAGGTGAGTAATGACTACACAATAACTACTTTTCTGGTTTAATTGTGGTATCAGACTACAGCTACTCCCTGCATGGGTTCATCTCCTACCTGAAGGGTCAAGACCTATTCACCTTGCCTATGTGAGTAACCCATTCCAGTGGTGTAGGTAAATGAACTGAGTAGAACTTGGTCTTCAAGCAGAATATAAAAGCATCTTTACACAGTTCAATATCAGAGACAGAGTAGCATGATAAAAGTAAGGGACACCTTTCTAACAAACAGAAAAGATTTCTCTTCTGCTGTCAGATCTCTACATGCACTTGATGGACACACAGCTTTTCCAGACCCTATAGCATGTCTCTGTCAGGAGGAACCACACTGACTTACAATACCTTGGATGGTCAGAAAACTAGGGATAAAATAAAACATTCAGTCTCAGCCTCTGATACTGTACATGTACTTGAATGTATAAGTACTTACAATGTCTCAAAAAAATTATGTTAAATCACTGGGGGAGTGGGGGGGAGGGAAGGAGTGGGGGAAGTGGAGAATAAAAGTAGTCTTTTTCAAAAATGACTCTTTGACCTGCAAACTGGTTATGGGAAAAAAAAATGAATTCAAGAGGTTCAGAAGTATCATAACAGATTAGAAAAGGGTTTTTTTCTGGCCAAAACTCAAGAGCCTTGAAGTTTTGATTATTGTTGGTTAAATACACATATACAAGAATTAGTGGCAGTAGTAGGGATTCTGGTGAGAATAAAATATCATGTATTAGACAGCATCAGTCTCTGAACCTTCCTAACACCAAAAGAAAATGCATATATCACAGGGCCACTGAGATAAAGTAACACTCAGCCCTAGAGGGCACAGATTTCGTCTTTATGTAAATCAGTGCCTGTCACTGCATGCATGATTCACTGCTCAGAGTGTACTCTTCTGTGACGAATGAGTCCCGCTTAATTTGGCAGTGATTATGCGGGTTGCTGGCCCTCTAAACCCCTTTGAACTTGTAATTGCTGCTGGTTTAAATAATGAACATTAAGGGGAGGTGGATTCATAAAACTGTGGATAATTACAATTTTTTTTCTTTTTTCCTTTGTTTTTTTTTTTTTTTTTAACGGAAATAAAAGGCTTCAGAGGCCACTGATAACTGTATCGTACCAGGCTGTTACCGAAATAAAACTGCAGTCTTATTCAGTCTTGAGGAAGAAAAGCGAATGGAAAGGAGAAGAAGAAAAAAGAGAGGGAGATCAGAATGGTTTGGATGCCAGTAGAAAAGGAGGAGCAATGGCATTCATGAATATTCATAGCCAGTCACATCTGTAGCAGGCTTGCTTTCCACCTTTTTTTCTTTGCAGTTCAACATGGACAAGAAGTGCTAACAAAAGAAGGTGATTGTGCAGTTCTATCAGGCTCCAGGTATAATCTTTACAGAGCATATGGGTGAACTTTTTTTTCTAATTTTCAAAGACTCACATTTTTTAAAAGTTGTGAACGTCTTTAACCAAAGGAAGTGTTCCCTCTCCCTCCCCCCGCCCATGCTGCTTTTTAAAAATTATGTTCCTGTAATTATGAATGTGAGGGAGTCAGTTGCCAAGGAAGCATGATGTGTAACATGCAGCAAATTTGTTCCTCCTCCCCTTTATGAGCACTTTACTAAATCCTCCAATATTCTTTGATCCAGTAACATTTTGATTTGCGTGTGTAATGTATTGAAACAACGATGACAACAAAAATTGTTATTGAGGAGGGGACAGAAACCAAAGTCAGCCAAGTCAGGCATCTACTACCCAGAAACAACAAAGAATGAATGATAAATTTAGCAGCCTCATGTTCAATTTTCAAACAACACAGCAGAGATTTATAGCTTTGCTGCTCCCATGGTAAACGAAGCAGCACACAGAAAGCGTGTCTGTTTTTGATTTTGCTATGTTTTCCCCCTTTTTTGTTCTTTGCCTATTTGCAGTTGGGTTTTTTTTTAACTCTACATTTTCTTTATCCTGGTGTGAGATGAATATCAAAGGCCCAGTGCTGTTGGTAAGCCTCCAGCATACAAGGGCAGCTCAATGGGATGTTATTAGAACCTGCGTCACAACACGGCAGACTGTGATTAATAGCAACTGTATCAACGGTAGCAACTTCTCAACAACGCCCTCCAGCAGCTCTGAAAGGGCCTTGTGAAGAAGAAGGGAGGGGAAAAAGGAAAGAAAAAAATGTCTGCAAGAACTAGCTACTAAAGATTTAGCTTTGCACATGATTAGGTTATGTCAAAACTGTGTGACTGCTTTCAACCAGGACACAATGGGGATATTTATTTAAAAGCACTCTGCCAAATGTATTGGCTGATCAGTGTTTTATTTTGCCAGAACCAATCATGAGAAGAACAGGATCACAGCAATGGAGAATAGGACACTGAAAAGATGTGGAATGGTGTTAGTTTTAATCAGGGTTCCCTCCAAATGAAGAAGAAAAGATTTTCCCAACACTTCATGAAAATTTCTGAGGAAACTGCAGGGCTGCTATGTTTTTCCTGTTGCTACATGAAAGAAAGCGGGTTTAATTTAAAATCAAGTGTAAATTGATATATTTGCTTTCTCTTCTTTTTTTCTTTTTTTTTTCTTAATACAGTTGAGAAACTTATGTCTACACATTAAGAAATGTGAAGCTTATTCAAATGTCCCATTCCACATCAGAAAATATTCTAACAAATGTCTCCAATGATTCAAATAATCCAAAATTAAGCTGTTCCAACTGTAGCTCATGAATATATGATTTGGTCCATAGCAGGCCCAAAAAGAAAATGTAGATGCAACAATGGCTCTTAAATATTATGATCTGGATATAAATTTCCAGCTCTGACAGTCTTTAAACTTCTGCCCACCAGAAGCCTGGAGGACAAAGTGGGACTTCTGGGATCATCCTACACTTGCATCATTTCTTGGCCCCATCACCACCCACTGCTGACCCTTATCTGGCTCAGTGGAGCGTTGGTCTGGCCAATAGAGCAAATTTTATTTAGTCACAACCAAGAAAAAAACCACTTGTTAGAATACTTTTAAAATATTTAATGTTGCCTGCTTCTTCTCACAAAACTTTGCTGCCACTAAGTAGTTTTCATTTCTGTTAAGAGCATTTAGAAAATGCTAATCATTCTGCCATCTTCTGTCTCTCAGATAGAAGAGGTGGAATGTTCATCTACAGATGTAAATGATGTTAGTAATCTCAGTCAAAAATTAGACTGTTGGCATAGTATTTATACTGAAAAAAGCATGCAAAACCATTTTAAGTGTATATATTAGCATTGAAGCAGATTTAATCCATATCTCAGTGAGTGAAGCAGAAGAGTAAGTTGTGGAAGACTCGTGGTTGATTAGGAGAAAAATTATCAGCAGTTGAAAAGAAAAAACCAAGCAAACAAATTAATAGCTCTTCAACTTAAGATGAAAAGGTTAGGATTGGAGAGAAAGGCTGTGGTACACTGGTATATTACACTGTCCTCCCTCAGTAGTTAGAATGACATAGTCCAACTGCTGTTGGACCATCCTGCTGTTGGCCACTTTTCTATCTAATGCTCCTCTCATCCTTAATGATCACACAGTTCTGCTGAGAGAGCAGGGGTTATCCAGTGTATTGAAGTCCAGATGCAAATAAGCATATATGTAATGCTGAAAATCAACACCTGCTGAGCTATAAATAAAAAATAATAAATCTTAACTGCATTAAAAATGTGAGCAACTTTTTATTTCTTTATCAAAAACACAAAACTTGCTCAACAAAGCACTGAAATATGCTGTATTTGTGCCAAGGACTGCAACACTCCCTTCAACCTATTTATCTTTGAAGACCATAATTAAGGAGGACAAACTGGTTTACGGTCTACAAGTTGCAAAAGAACTGCATTCACAATTTTTCTTAAACACTAATTTTCCTTATCTAAGAATATTCCTTGATTAAAATCATGGTGCAATTAGCAGTTGAGTGAAGAGATTACCTTCTGTTGCAAAAAAGACAGTCAACCTTCACAAGTTCTACAAATGAATAATTTGGACTCCGTTCTCAGCTGTATTCAAGTGTGAGGAAACCAAGGTCTTCTGCTATTCTGATCTCAAGGCTGGACGGGACTGGTTCAGTATCTGATACTGTTTAGTGCTGTCTCCCAGGTTTGCTGGAACATTCTTGTTAAACCTTTTCCACACAGGCATCACCTCAGCACTTTCATGCCCAGACACTCTTTCACTCCAAACTGAGGGCGGAAGGTGGTAAGATGACCACCCATTTTTAACAAAACATACGCCTCAACCTACCAATGTGTCCTCTGCTAAGAAATACATGATGGTGATCTTGTTATGCTACCCTCAGTTTTCCTCATAATAGTGCAATAGTCATACAGAGAAAGCCTCTGACTTCTAAGTCCCTTAAGACACAATTCTACGGACTCAGCTAAGTATTATTCTCTCCCAGCAAAAAGGACTAATTGAAGACTACCTAGGAAAAATTGGCAAAGTGGAACCGAGCAACTATAGAATAATTATCACCATTATGAGGTGCCACAGACACCTTTTACAAAGGTAGGGAGAGTGAGTGAAGGGAGAAATAAGTTTTTTCCTTAACCTTTTACTGAGATTTAGCCAAACACACCACAGTCTGAGAACAGTGGACATGGCATAGCAAGAAGCAGAGCCATCACCAAAAGCTCATTGCTACAGATGAAAAACAGTGTAGATCACATAGGCCTCTAGCAGAACTGCAAGTGTCCTCTGAGTTCCCTGTGTAGGTAGAGGGCCATAAAGCTGTGGCAACGTGGCTTAAAAAGGCTGATGTCTTCAATAATGGCTTTTTCACCAACCTCGTATCAGCATTTCCAACCAAAGAAGTTTGCTTGGCACTTGAGGTTTCTAGGGTGGATGAATGAAGACTGATGAGAGAGGATGAAAGATGTCTAAACCCTCAATTCCGTAAATTCTCATCACCTGCACCTTTTGCTTTCCTGAGCAATGAATAAATAAACAGAACAAATAAACAGTATTAATGTTATTAAAACAATTTTGCTATCTCAGGGTCAAATTCTGATAACAAATGCATGGCCTGACTGGCCTGCAGAAAGGCATTTGGGGACAGTTGGAACCAATCTGGAATAATAGTGATCTCTGTGTTTGAACTAAATCAAAATTATTTCTGCTAGGAACATGGGAAAAACTGGCATAAAGAAAAAGCTGTGACATGAAGCATTTGTTTGGATCAAGTACAACTTACTCCTGTCTTCTGTATCCTCCAGTGTGATTTTCAGAAACAATCAAAACAAAAGTGACAAAACCCAAAAACCACAATGAGCAAACAGCAGCTTTTAAGTGCTGTGGGAACAGAGACGTTTGTTTAAGTAACCACTGTTTAAAAAATGCATACATAGTAACACCAAAATAAACAGCTTGCAATGTTGTTTATTTTAAGATACACAATAGTAATGTAAAGTGCTGCATGCACTGAATTCAGGGTATACTAACATTATTTACAGTTGTGAAGAGCACAAGCTAAGCTCCATGCCAGAAGATTCCTTGTTCAGAGAGCAAAGGTCAGTTTTCACTGCTTTTGCAGCTAGGAGGATTCCTACATGCAGCCGTGGAAAGCTCCTGCTCTCATTTCTCAAGCAGGTAATTTCTGAACTGCGTATGAGAATCCTACAAAAGGCATGTCATGCCAATGGCATCTTTAAAATGGGTGCATAAGTATAATTAAGAGGAAGAAACAGATCTTTGTCCTGTCGCTTCACTTCTTTAAAAACCTTCCAAACRTGCCTGACCTACTAGCCCTATGTTGAGCCAGACAGAAAAAAATACCCAAAAGGAGAAAAATACTAACAAAACTAAGCAGCGGTGTTCTGGAAAGTGACTGACTTATTGAATAGATTTATGTTCCTGTGTATCTGAAAATCACATTTGATTCTCTGCTGACAAAAAAATGCCATTGACTTCAATCAATAATAGAAGTTTGTGCTATTTTTCTTCATAAAGTCAGCCTGGCTATAGGCAAGAAAACTGGACTTTTTTTCTGGCCAATCCGTGGTCTATTTATTATTGTAATTGGATAGATTTACTATTGTAATTGCAACATTACTGTTATCATATAGTCCTTGTGACTGCCAATAAGTGAGCCAGAAAGGAACCGACTTGGATCTAAGATCCAAGGCTAAATTTCTAATTCTGGCAATGAGGGAGGGAAAAAAAAAAAAAAAAGAAGAGTTAAAAAAAAAAAAAAACCAACATTTTTCTGCCATGCAAACAGAGTTCATTTGATCTGGAAGTCATTGAGATGAACGTGGAACCCCACAGTTACATTATTATAAAGTAATGTTCAAGAGCAAAATTTCATTTTAAATTCAAAATACGATCTCTTTCTTCTTGATACTTTTGAGGAAAGCTGTGTGTGAAATTCAGCAGTTGGAGTCAGCAGGCGCTCAGTCAATATTTTCTTGCGGTCATTCTGTCTCTCTAAGGGCCCAAGTTTTGTTTTTGAATCCTGACGTCAAATTGCCATAAATGCCTGTATGAGAAAAACAGGTGAAAAACTTATTTTTCACCTGTTTTGGCATTCAAACTTCTGTGTAAATCCATAATCAACCCCATTTTACATTAAATTTGCATTGGATCCATGACCTTAAAAATCAGCATTTGGATTTTGAATGCTCAAACAACTTTTGGTGTTTTGGGTTGATGTTTCATAGACTAGATGTTGGAGGAGATGTCAGATATATTGGGGAACACTAAGCTGTGTGAGGGTTGATCTCAGACCCGTGCTTTACCCAGATATTGGTGAAACTTCACATGCTGTGAATGAAGAGCAGGGTATGTATTGTGACACAGTCTCTGTCTCTGAATATCTGAAAGGGAGGTATTTTTAACATAAGGTCCTCAATGCAAACTCGCTTCCTTTGTCAGTTTGACAGAGCCCAAGCCTGGCTGACCTTCAGCACCCATTCCAAGGGCCTGAAGGCATGGTAATTAAATGTTTCTCTTAAGCTTAATTCTTCAATTTGTGTCTCAAGTCTATTTCTACTTTGAATTTGTAAGTTAATTTTGCAATAATTTTTCCACTGACAGATAAATGAAATGTCATTACAAAAGCTGAAACAAATACAACAAAAACTTAAACCTGAAGGAAGCCAAATTTGGGAAGGTTTCCTTCTGCAAACAGCTCTAATTTCAAGATACTTTTCAGTTTTTAATCATTAATGAGAAAACATGAAAATATGAGAAAAGCTTCAGGCAACACTACTTTAGTGTAAGCCCAGGAATGCAAGATGTTTCTCAGCAGTATACCTTCAATGTTTTTTTGGAGTCTAGTTTTAAAAGTGCTAAGCAAAGGCACTTTCACAGATTGTTCTACAGTCTCAACGACTGGGGTTTGGCTGCTGAATTCCATTATTCCTGCAAGGCGTTTTGTTCCTCTTCAGTAATTTCTCCTCTTATCTCTTTGTAGCCTGGGCTTACTCACCACTTCAGTATACACATTCTCTGTCTAGGGCTAGATCTTGTATTTTTGGGATGGATGGAAAGAGCACTGGAAATAACAATACAGCTCTCATTTCTCTCATCTTCTTTCAGCCTCTGTTACCCTTTTTGGGGAATAAGGGCCTTGATAGACCAGGCTCTCCAAACATCCTTCTGTATCTTTCTCAGACTCTCACCAGACTGGCCTCAGGCTAGTTTCATAATCCTCAAGAAAAAAACCAGTCCTGATGTTCAGCATGAGATCATAACGCGGCGATCTCACTCTGAACATTACCTTTCACTACAGCAGCTCTATTGACTTCTTTGCTTAGAACAGTTTGAATTTCCCACCAGCTCTGTTGTGCGATATTTGGCCTCTTTTAGGCGAGATACTTTTTCACGGAGTGAGCCTACAGGGTACTGTGTAAAAAGCTCATCAGTCCCCAGGCCTTGTTTGAGAGAGTTTTCAGTCTCAGCAAGAAGTTTGCTGCAGAGCTTGTTCGGGAGGCAGTAGAGCACTGCTGAATTGGAGAGTGCAGTACTGTATCTTTTCAGCTGGGGCTTTGAACAGGATTCAGACCCCAGGAGCAAAACTCATGATAGTCTCACAGTTCTATGGTTATGTTTATTTGTACCCATTCTAGAAAAACACCATAGTCTTGTTCATTTGTAGATATTTTATTCTCCTGCTGCACATATAGTTTTGCACTGGTTCACAGTGGGATTTGATCTCCTTTGAAAGCATTATTGCTTTCTAAAGGGACAACTTGTAGGGAAGGGAGAGAAAGTGGCAAGAGCCTCTTTTCTCAGAAGGTTGGTTGCATCCAAGAGCATTGTGGGATATAAATTCATAAGAGCCAGGACAGCTAAGATTAATTATAGCAGTAAATTGTCTACAAGTGCTTTGATTAGATATGCACAAAGCAGTGGGGGTTTTTTGGTCTGAGAAGTCTTTGCTTGGCAGGTCTTGGCCGCCGTATAACACATGCATAGGATGTAGGTTGTTTAAACTTGAGATGTAAGTGAGCATGCCACATGAAAGAACATGGAATTCTTGCGATTGCCCTAAAACTCTGTAGTTCATCCCACCATCCACAGAGGAGTTCATACCAACTCAGGAAGCAGCTCTCTTTCCTAAGAGATGTTAGCTTATGCAGTAAAGTGTCCCTGTGTAACTGGAAGAAACGGAATTGTAAACAGACAAGATCAAGTAACGTGACTCGTGGATTAGTCCGCCAAAAGAATAAAGAAAGGTGGAAGGGAGAAGTGAATCAAATTGTTTTCCCCCTTTTTGTTGTTCACAATAATTATTTTCACATGTGTCTGTTTAATTTCCTACTTTATATCTGAAAGATATCATCAGAATATCCTTTTATAGTTGAAACTAAAGCACTCTTTAAACATTTAGATTTTGAACTGATCCCTCAAATTAACCAACTTTCCCTACAATTTACGTGTCCCACCATTCCTATGCAACATTCCTTTGCTGACTGACTCCCTCAAATACACGCATCACTTTTCTGAACACATAACGTTCCTTATTCCTGTTGTTATCACACATATCATGACCTTTCCCACTATTCACACTCCATACCCTGAGTAACCCATTTGTGGACTGTCCAAACAGCTGTCAGCTATCTGCATATGGTCCTCAGTAGGCAGGGATCTTTCCAATATGAACTGGAGACTTCGCAATAGCCTTTCAGTCCCTTACTTTTCACTCTAGGTCACTCTCCTGCTTCCTGTTTCTTCATTCAAGCACAAGTGGGATGCACAAGTGGGAAGCACCTGGCTGGGTCAAAAGAGACAGCAGAAGGATCAGGACTGGCTGGAAAGCGGCCAAGGTCCAATTTCACATCAGGAAACTCCCTGGACTGTTGAGGAGGGAATATCCACTAGTGACTTCTTGAAGTACAAAGGTGCATTTGTTAATACTGTTACACTCCCTTTATTCTCTATTGCCCCTTGGACAGCAGTTGATGCCCAATGTTCCTGCTCTTGGTGCTTTCTCGGAAAGATATTTGGTACCATTTACATGCAGCAATCACCACACCAGCAGGGAAAAGACCTGACAAACAAAATTAACCCAAGCCCAAGACACTTGAGCTAAAGTAGCTTGCAGAAATCATATGCTCTCATCTTCAGTGTGGACCAGCAAGAAAATAACACTCTTAATTTTGTAATAAATGCTCCTTCATAAAGAGAAAATTATCCTGAACTTTCAAAGTCTACAGAAGTTCAGGTATCTGGACAAGCATTACATGACTGTCATGCTCTTTCAGCAGAAGGATAAAACCACAACAGAAGTGTAATTCTCTGTAATTCGGCTGTTGCAAAATATAAGACACAGGTCTCATGCAGTGTTTTTCATCTGTAAATATCAAAAGCACTCCAAAAAGCAGCCACAATCATTATGCCGTACTGTTTAAACAGGGAAACTAAGGTACAGTGTCTTGTCATGGTCACACTTAGAAAGCGAAGTGAAAACTCCACATGCCTGCCAGAGCTCCCTTGTGCTAAAGCATCTGGGGGACAGTAGTGAAAGCTGGGTCACAAGAGAATGTGACAAACAGTTGAGCACTCAAGACATTTGTCTTTCTATCATGAAATAGGGAATAGTTGAAAGAGTTGTTAAGTGTAATTTGTGGATAAAGTGGCTATAGTGTTTATCACTTACTAAGATGCAAAATTGTGGTTTTCTGTCTGTCTGCCATTATGATTTCACTACATCTTTTCTAGCTTTTTCAAAGGGATCAGAGTTCCACTGGAATTAGTGGAAGGAGGACTGAGAGATACACATTGTTAGGCACTAATTTGTGAATTATCTGCAAATATTTGACACAAAATACACAAAAAATCAAACCTGAATTTTTTAACTTACCTGGGAGGAAAAAATAACTGCTTTTATAAAGATCTATGTATGTCTACAGAATATCAACTAACAGTGTAGCTTACATCATCTTTAGAGTTTTTTTAATTGACATAACAAGCCTCAAGTACCCTAGACTAGCCCATGATCTTACAAAAATCTACTCCTTTTACATACTTTATACATAAGTATACATTAAGAAAGTAAACAGTAGCTTTCCCATTGCTATCTGATTTAG
Source organism: Amblyornis subalaris (assembly GCA_018881555.1). Taxonomy (NCBI): domain Eukaryota; kingdom Metazoa; phylum Chordata; class Aves; order Passeriformes; family Ptilonorhynchidae; genus Amblyornis; species Amblyornis subalaris. The sequence continues at coordinate 2,233,188 of JACAXG010000065.1, forward strand.
TCAGTATTTCCAGAGTATATCCTTTAGAATATCAAGCTACTACTTTGAAGTGACCAGATGAGAGCTTGATCCTGGTTACAGTCAAATTTCTATAGCATTAAACAAATTGATATATGCAGATTTTTTTTTTAAAACACTAAACTAAAATTTTTGCTGCTGTTTACCAAGCTACTCAGATTTATCGTCCTGAGATTGTACGAGTATGTCATGAGATGTTAAACATTTTATGGACATAAGTATTCAACTGCTACAAATAAAATACATGTTTAGAACTGCCATCATAAAAAGGTAATATCAAGATTTAAAAAAATCTTTATGGCATCATGCAGTGAGTTGACAACCTATCATCCAGTATTAGACAAAACAACTGAAATTAGTTTTGGCAGATTTGGGGCTAGCAGTTAAAAATAAAAAATAACAAATGTAAAAGCATGAAAACTGTATTGCCATTATGCTTAAAGACGATAATAAATCTTTAAAGATGCCAATGATTGCTTTAGATGCTACAAACAACTGCTGCCAATCAACCCTAAAATATGTAATGCAGGGTATTCTAGGTATCATGACTCAAGGCAAACTCCACAACACCAGGAGTAGTATTGTCTGCCACAAACTACTCTCTTCATTAGGCAACCATAAGAATTGACATCTCCATTTCTTTGCAGTTGTGGAACTGTTGGCAGAAACATGTTGTTTTTTTTTTTCAGTGTAACACTAATTTTACCATAAACTTCCTTGAAACCAATTGTCCCCCTTATGGATCTTGAAAAGAAGGTTTTAAGCATATCCTGAGGCAAAACTGAGAGACAGTACAAACTTTGCACAAACAACAGCAATTGTATATTTCCTAAAAATATATTTTGTATCTACATATGATCATGTGAGCACACTAGAGAAAAAGGGAGGAACTGAGTTTTCTGATGACAACAGCTTTAGGTAGTGGAACTTGAAGACTCTCCTAAGAATTCTCATCTCTGCTTGACTGTGATCTTGATTTTCAAAAGCTGCAGTTCACAACATTTATTAGTGCAATATTTTTGGAGTTCAAAAAGTGTTTAAACATTTTATATTTGCATATGTTTTGGTTAAATCACCTTTTGCCTTGCGAGCCTCGAAGCCACAACTCTATATAAGTGAATTCTTGTCACTACCACTTCCTTGTTGCAATTACTTTAAGGAATTAATTAATTGGTCTTTGGTATTCCCTCTTCACTTACGTCCTATACTGACTCTGCAAAGCTTTGTAATCTGACATTAACAACCAGAGAAAAACAGTGGCTGATCCTATCTTTTGCTAGGCCACATTCAGCTTGCTCAGTTGAGGCTTTTTAATCAAGCCTCAACTAAAGTCATGCATATGTTTTTTGTTGTTCTCAGGAATCCCCTCTTTGAAAATGGCAGGTAAAATACTAAATTGGGAAGTAACATCTAGCCATGTTATCTGATGGTTTGGCATCAGCTGACCTCATATGCCACATGAATGAAATTCACCTTGCTGCAGTCCTTACACACTCTGTTGCCTGTTGATGAGGAGGAGGAAAAAAACAGGCAGAGTGGTATAAAGAAAAAAAATCAAGGAGAGGCAAAGGTAAAGTATAACTAGCTAATATCAGATGGGGTAGTGCGAAAAACTATTATAGCAGGCCTAGAAGAGGACCATTAGGTAGACTTAAGAGCTTAAATTGTCCTAGTAGCACCAAAAAAGATTTTGCTGCCGCCCCTCAGCCTGCCACTGATTTGGGGATGGAAAGGGGATGAAAGGGATGGCAGAGCTGGAGGGGAAGGGTGGTGTGGTTCGCTTACTCGTCCCTCACAAGATTTGCAATTTGGGGATTCTTTGGTGGGGGTGGGGAGGGTGTGTATGTGTGTGTGTGTGAATTTCACCCTATATATAACTTGGAATCCTATTAGAAAACAACTCAGTGACACTGCAAATCCAGTATTTCTCAGCATGCTATTTTTGAAGCTGAAACACACAACATATTTTGATCTCCAATGAAGTACAATAAAGATCCCCCCTTCAAAATAAAATGAGAAGTAAAAAAAAAGAGTCAACCAAATGTACATGTAATAATTTCCAGGCAGCCTTTCTGTGATTGTATCTGATTATTTAAATTTTGGACTGTCTCTTTAATTTGAGGAGCAGGGAGAGAGGCGACAGATGGCAGACAGAATTGACTTATGTCCTCTATTCTTCTACAGAAGAAGGGGGAGTGCAGAAAGTTTGATCGAGGCAAAAGCTACAGTACATAGGCCTGGCTATAACTATCTAATAGGTCTTTTGACGGATCGGTTCGGAATATTTAGGTTTTTTTCTCCCCCAGACAGGCTTTGTAACAAACCCACGGTCCTGGAGGTTGCCATGGGTGACGAGAGCACTGACATCCAGTCCCAACTACAAATAAGCACATGACAAATGGGTCCAGAGCCCTCTGACAGCCCTGAACCTTGGTGACCCCCTAAAAAACCCAGCCTCCCCCTACCCATGCCCTCCAAAAAAGCATTACTGAGTATATTTTTTAAAACCAAAAGCTTGCACTTAATTGGAAACACTGCCGTGTAACCAAAATGCTTAGGACAGCATGTACAAGTAAAAATAAATCATGCAGCATTGTTATTTAATGCGCTGTGACATCATTTCCTGAAATTAAACAGAGATGACACAGATTCAGACAGTCCCTGCTAAGGTTCAGTTCAAACAATTCACAGATGTTTTCCTCCAGCCAGCAGAAAACAATGCGGGGCTTAAAGCACTCCTCTCCCTCTCCCCCTCTCCATCTTCCACTCCCTCTCCTCAGCCTTTTCGCTGGTACAAGGAGGTATGGCAGTTTTATAATACATGCTCCTGCAAAAATATTCTTTTTTTAATTTAATTACTCAGGCTGTTGTACTAAATAGATGGATCATTGTGTCACAAAAGCATCAATTTTTCAGAAGAAATAACAGATGTCTATGTAACAATGATTAGATTAACCACTCCCAGACAAAGCTAGCTTTTGAGGCCCACACACCCCATGACCCCGGGTTCCCTCTTCTGTAGGGGGTGGATGTAGAAATGTCAGATCTAATCTCAGATTCCATTTTTAAAACAAACAAAGCCCCACCCCTACCCCATTTCAGCTCTTTTCTTTTAAGATTGTGGCATTTAAAAGGTATGTGAATGTTTGGTCTCTTACTAAATCTTCAGGATGGATTTCATGGCCGAGGACTAAGAGCATTCAGAGGATGACTAGGAAGATGAAACCTTTCAGCAGGGAACCAGAAGTGCCATTTTGAGAAAGATTTCCAGGTTTGTTCTGCCCAGGGTGGTGACACGGCAGTGCAGGAAGGCAGGGCAGGAGGGGCATGCTGGTGACATTAGGCAGGGCTGCGCTACCAGCAGCAACAGCAACAAATGTTAACGGCCACCACCAGCTCTTCTGGTGAGACACCAGAGCAGCTTTGGGGTACAAAGAGACACAACTCCATCATCCTGAGGACTGCAGGACCACAGGTCATGACACTTTCACATTCAGGTACTGATTTTTCTTTAGCACTGGGCGGTGAAGTCAGTTAACCTCTCCTCACAAAAGTTTACCCAGCTGAAAAATGAGCACAATATTATTTTGTAGGAAATGCTTCCAACTGAGTGGTGTTTGTACAGAGGTCTATTCTACACCAACAGGCAACTCATTATCTAACTGAAAACTCAGCACACAGCCAGCCCTGCCTAAAAGTGGACCTGGAATAAAACTGTAGCTTGGGATCCTCCAGCTGTCTGGCTCTGTGGTGCACTGAGGTGGAAATGGCAGCCATGCGAACACACGTGAAGGTAATTTTACAGGAGAATCAGAGGACATTGTCCATCTCCTCTGTGTAACCTCTGAGGGTGTAGCATGTTGCAATGCACTCCAATACATCCACTAAAATTCACTAGAATGACTGCACAATCCTGTATTATCCGGAGTCTCCCAGCCTTCTTTTCACCCTTTTAACTGGACAGAGGTTTGTTGTATTTTCAGGTTTGGTTTTGTTTTTTTTAAAGTAGAGAAAAAACAGCAATGTGAAGAAGAATGCTTCTCCCAGATCACATCTCTGAGAAAAGCTGTTCTTCTACGGTTTGGTATGAAACTAAGTTGTTCAGTGTGAAGTGCAATAGCCAGCTATGTTTGTAACCTTCCTTTAAGGTATTATTCCTAAAATCACAATCTGTGAGGAGGTATTTATGAAGCTGGATTGGATTCAACTTCTTTGAACACTTGCTTCAAGATTGGCTTTGGCTGACGACATTCAGCTCTAGAATCAAATCTAATGAATAAATAAAATAGCTGCCCTGTATAAAAGGCTTGATAAGCCATTAATCAAAATATGATAGATATGCATTATATTCTCAGATACACCCACATAAATATAGAAAAAAATTAAATCTGTTTCACTAAGACTATTCATATTATCCAATCTGGACACCTGAACATGACAAATTGAGAAAATTAATGCAGGTAAATACAAAAGCTGTGGTTGGTTCATTTTACCACCTTCCAGGAGAACTTACTCTAGCCTGACAATGAAACAGATGAAACCAAAATATATTCTACAATAGACTGTGGAAAGAGCAAGGTTTTCAGCGAGAAGATTGTGGAAATCAGGCTAAAATGACATTGTTCAGTGTTAAGAGACAGAACTTCAGCTAGCAAAAAAAAGCAAAAAAAACCAGCTCAACTCCTCTGACCTCAGAGGAGACATCCCAAATACCATCAGATGGGAATCTGGCATTTTCATTAAAAAAGCTTTAGTTTGCAGGCTACTGTTGCTAAATCTGGTACTTTTAGTTAAGATACACATCTTTTTAAAGGTTGTAACAAAAGAAACAACCAAAATACAATTTTAACAAAGGGCATCACTCCAGGTAAGTGTCAAAGAATAAAAGAGACTCTGTTCTACCAGCTCTGCAAAAGAAGGTGAAAAAATGTTGAATGTAGCAAAAATGTAGTCATTGGCACACTATGCTGCAGAAATGGATGAACTACCAGAGGTACAAGTCCATAGAATAGTATAATTACTTCCTTTATAACTTTCCTCTCTTGTGATTACATATGTATATTTTAAAGGTCCTCCGTCCTTCAAAAGGGCATGGGAGGAGGGAGACCGGCTCTATAGTTGCTCGTAAGAAATCCTAATCTCAACACTGGTGTAAGCTGTAGGTGTCTATACATTTGAGCACTTCCTGTTTTCACTTCATGATCAAATATGTTCTTTGCAGGGCAAATAGGGAGCACTTGAGGGAGGAAAGCAGAGATGTCTGAGAGGCTAATTGAGTGTACTAAGAACTCCTTAGCATAGAGGAAAAGGAGTCTTCCAAAGCTATGAATAAACTCTCGGCTTGGGTCAGATTTCTTGCTGTTTCTTTTCTTTAACCACCTTTGAACTCAACTAAAAACAGTCTTAATGTCAGGTTTACCTTTCTGATGTCGTAATCTTTATGTACTATTGAAAAGCTTATACTACCAGACTAGGATTTCCTCTGCTTTCTTAAACACTGGATATTATCCAGAAAAAGCATACACATTTCCAACCAATTCATCCTCAGACCTTTTATCTTCCGGTACTGCTGTAATTCCAAATGTAAGACAGAGCTCAGTAAGTGAATGAGAACATGACAGAAGCTCCTACTCCTTGCATTTGATTTCCAACAATAAAAACATGCCTGTGTATCCTATTTCAAATATAATTAAAGTTACTACAAACTGGATGCTGTGATAGGGGTTAGAAATCGTTTTGAAAGACACAGCCTGTCAGACACATTCATTCTACATGAGAGTTCAAGTGCCTGTCTCTTCAAAAACGCCACTTAGGCCATTCAATTTTTAAAATTGGCTGCCTTAGGAGTTTGCAAACTGATTGAATAAAGGAAAAAAATAGCATTTTATTTAAAATCATAAGTAAATACAATTAGTCAGATCTGAGTTACTCTCTCAGAATTTGACAGTCTAAAGGACTTTTAGGTTTAATCCATGCCATAAGAGATGGACTGCCACTGCCTCTCCTTCCAGGGAAACCAGAGGTTAATGATTTTTGTCATATTGAGACTAACAGCTAACAATTGCTACAGTTGGCCTTTAGTATTTTATTTGTCCTTTTGAGGTATTCAGAATAGGTGACAATGGCTTGCAGTTGAGAACATATGTAGAGAGACCCCCGTGGCTTATGGAAAAGTTGCTTCATGCTGGTTGGGTGTTTGAAAAAAAATACAACCAGAGCTCTTTTATGTTCCTCTCCTTAATGAATGCATGAATGTCAAAATGTACCAATGGCCCATTCAGGGGGCAAAGCCTAAGCAGCTCCTTCTTTAAGAACACATCCTGAGACGTAAAATACATTTGCTTAACAAATTAAAATAATGAGATAATTCAATTAGTTTCTTTAAAAAAAAAAAAAGAGAGAGAGAAAGAAAAAAGGGTACATCAGGGGATTATTGTAATACAAGAACAGGTCACACAGCACAAAGGAGGAACAAACCAATTTGAAATAAGGTTAGAGTAATAATGAAGGAATGTACATTGAATCATGGACTGCCATTGTAAAGATATTTACTTGAAACAATAAAATTGTACATCACAGATTCCCCCGTTCTGGCTCAGCCAGCATTACATTTTGAATGGACAAGCTAATTTGAGAAAAAGTGTGAGATCTTTAAAAGAAAGGAGTTCTCTTCCTTCCCTGCATGTGTTTACGGCAAGAATCTTTCTGAATTTACATTGCACTGGTCAGGGGTCTCCATTATCAGTTTGCAGGTCTGAGAATTACAGAGTAGTAAATCTTTCAACACCTGCAAACTCATTAAAGCCTGGACGGTAAAAGGTTTGGGGCTTTTTTGTGTTCATTTATCTGATTTTTGTGAGGCCATCCTCACCAGTGATGGAAAATTTCCTTAATTCATGCAGGATGGAGAGGGTCAGGAGAGAGAGGATAGAAACAAGGAAAAGGGATTTCAAAAAGCCAGAAGGACTTTCCTCAAGAGAAGCAAGAGGCAGTTGACTGTTTAATAAGCAAGTGTCAAATGCTTTCAAGGAGCATATAAGAAAGAAAGGCAGGAAGAAAAAAACCTAGATATCACAAATTTCATAAGAGGAAATGGAGTTAACACAGAGATGTCTACAAACCAAACTTGTTTATTTGTAGCCCTGCTTTTTGCTATCTGCCTGTACTACTCCTCTAAAGATACCCTACAGCTAAATGAAAAACCCTCCACTCGCACTCACTCGACTTCCAAATTAAAAACATTTTACAGGTTAGTAAATCTCCAGCTGAGGTGATGTAGCAAAGAACAGCTGTGAAGTAATTTTGATAATGATGAGAATAATAAGCACATGGCAAGGTTCAGGGCTTTGCTGTTGCAGCTTCAGTGCTCCTGAATAGATAAAAGTGATTAAATACTCCTGATTATCCCTGACCAATATGTAATGGATTTACAGCCCTTTCAATTAGTCAGTATTTGCTTAGGACTCATTATTTTGTCTTTGGTTAAGTAATCAGCCCAGAGACTCATGTTCTGTCTAATTCCTCTGAGCCAAGTGGGTACAGGGCACCTGACCTTTGAAATGGCCATAGCTGAGAGGCAAGAATAACCACTACTCCAGCAGAGACACTGGCTATTCCAGCTAATCCTGACCCCACAGGCCAGATCAATGCACCTTAGTTTGCTACTAATGTCCTTACATCAAAATGATGGTTTAGAAATGTGAATCTATCGCTCCCCCCTTTAGCTGTGCTGCTGGCAGAGCAGTTCAATAGTCCCTATCATAAATAAATCGGAATCATTACACTGTAACCAACAGCAGCTACCATGGAAATTTATAAAACTTTGGTAGAAGAAGAGGTAGTTAATAACAGTTAGCATTTTAAGCCTTATCAAGTGAGAAACAATTTCAAAGTGAGAGGAAGAGGAAAATCAATTGATAATTTTACCATTTTCCATTATTTCTCCCATGAAGTACACTAGGTTTACTACGTTTTCTGTGGAACCGTGTTTTGATGCCTAAGTGAAGTTGTAATAGTCAACAGAACACCAACATATAAAACCAATAGCAAGCAGGAAAATAAAGACAGCCCAAGGAAAGCATTGCTATTTCGCATATTTAATCTCTCTCCCTTCAAATGGCTGAGTTTTAACATTAATGGACTTGAAGAGAAGCAAAAAAGGCTCTTATTCTCTCTGTTACACAACCGAAAATTTAGGGAATCTGTAAGCCTTCTTTATTTCTCACAAAAAAATTAACAATGACAAGTTTGCAAGCTGCTGCTTTGACTTGTCTAATATCCACAGTGTATGTCAGCACACACAGACCAGGGCGCTCTCTTTCACCGCGTACATATGAAGTTTGTGTAAACAGAGGCCAGCAATAAAGAATCCAGAAGGCAGAGATTTATATGTGCCAAAGCAAGAACACCCCTTTTGCTGTCTGTAGGAAGATTTTGAATAGTTCAAAGCCAAAAATGATTGCTTCATATCTAGGTGGTGTTCCATGCTAAGGCGTTGTACTCTCTCTCTTTTTCTCTCTATAGGTATGTATGTGTGTATATATATACACATATATATAGCTAGATAGATTTCTTTGAGATTTGTCATGATTCCAAGACCCAAGAAAAAAAAAATCTAGTAAAAAAAAAGTAACAAAACCTGAGCCCTAATAATGGTCAAAAAATTATGGGGACAATTGATTTCTAATAATGATGAATAAACCTCATTAGGCACATGAATAGAAATCTATTTTGGTTTTGGGCACCACTTACTGTGAGATGCTGGAAAAGCCATGCTCTCATGATATTTGTTGCTACTTTGGGGAAAATGCCTCTTTTCTTCTGACGCTTTTTGTCCTTGTCTGGATCATCATCATCTCCTGTACCAGGTGAGGCTACACTGTTGTCTAAACCATCTCCTACAACAAAGAGAAAAGAGGAAGGAGAAGATGTTTAATTAACAAACTATTGAAGCCAAAAAGTATCTTTAATTACCAAGACACTACCACAGTTCAGGGGGTTTTTATTTGTTAGATCAGGCACACACCATTTCTCATTATATAAGAATGCTGATACAAATATGCAAAAATTAGAAAACCATGTCTCTCCAAATACTAATTTTGTGTTTCACACATGCATATATCATTAATTCAATTATAATTGTGTGCTTGACATAGTGCAGTAGCTCTTTTTCAATTATGGGATTCAATGTGGGAAAACCTGCCACAAGAAAACCCATTTACTGTAAATGCATCCCTACAACCATTCTGAATATGTACGTTTAGGTAATCAAGTTAAATGTTCTGTAGTCTCTATATTCGAGGCCCTCTGCAGAGGTGGCAGTAACCATGTCACCGTTCAGTGCACATAACACACTGTCAGCTGAGCCCCTCCCCGTGACCATCACCTCCCAACACACACACACACGCACTCACAAACACGTACACCTAGTATGACCCTGCATATAGCATTTGCATGACACGAAAACTTCTACATCTCTGCATCAGTGATTATTATCATAAAAAAAAAAGATGCACATCAAGGTAGAGCTCTCACTTAATCAGAACTTTCCATCAACATCCTCCTCTTCTGTGCTTTTCCCTGGCATTAATTGTGCATTAGCAAAAATCATTTACTTTTAACAGTCATAGTTATTTTTTCTTGCCCTCCAGCAAAAATGCCTTGAAAGCCTGCCTGGAGGGCATCTAAATTATGTATCTGAAAAACTCTTCTGGCAAGGCATTGCAGGACCCCTACTTTCTTAAAATTCATACGAGCACGTCTTCCTGTTTTTGGGAAGGCATCAATCAAGAGCAGCAATATATGCCATATCCCTACATTAATATTTGAACTAATAACTTTAAAAAAAGGAAAGAAACAAGATCCGACTTGTGGCATAATCAAATGCAAAATAAATGAAGAATACTGGGACAGCACTGAGACTTTATAGATTGCTGTGTTTTCCTTACACATCATTAGCCCGGAGCCACACGAAAGAGGAAAACAGAGAACTGGAGAGTTTATGCTCCCTGCTGGTGTTTAAGAAGCCGAGGTCCTGGAAGGACATCTGGGAATTGTGCTGAGACGGTGGTTTTTGTAATTTAAGAATAGACATTCATTAGCAGTAAATGCCATAAATCCCATGCTAAGTAAAAACCTTGTCCAAGAAAGCCTAAAACAATAAACTCTGTGCTCAATGTAGCCTGAGCTAGACGCTCCATAGCTTCCTGAGGAATGCTATAGATTCACGAGCTAATTCCTATAGCCTCGTCTAGATCTGTAGTGCTACTAAACGAAATACATTGCTGCTACATACAGTCCATTTGCTTCAAAACTTGCATTTCAGCTCCATCTTCCCTCCCACGCCAGATCACCCTTCTTGTACTGTGTCCCCTCTGAAAAACCAACCTTTTTGGACTGGAGAGACAGAAAAAGCCACAGCAAAGAGCTGGCAGATTAATTTTATTGACATTTCCATTTTCACTGCAATGTGATACCCTCCATCACATGGAAGAGATGACCCTCACTATTTACAGACTGACAGGCCACTTCATTACAACCACCCTGCCCCAAGGCAGAGCAGCTCCTTTCCATCTGCCCAAACACCAGAGCAAGACCCTGAAGTCACTGCTCTCTCTCATGCCTTTTTTTTTTTTTTCTATTAACGATAGAGAAAGGAGAGTCAAATCACAGTAAACTAATCGAAGAGATTATGGAAGCTCTAAACACTGTAACCGTTTGGTTTTGCAATATATTGGTTATTTAGAAAGCACTCCTTTCTGCTGCTCTCTTCCCCCCCATATATTCCACCCTACCCCTCTCTCACAGACACGTGTGTGCACACGCGCACACACACACACACACACACACACACACGCACACGCACACACAGTTTCCACTATGCCAAGGAACTGCTGCAAGGCAAATTCTCACAAACACTAATGGCTTCTGACTGCTCCTTGGCAACCCCAGCATTTTAACCCGGGTGGATATGCTCTCCAAAATACAGACACTGGAGCTATCTCATCAGCTGTTCATGTGACACAGATGGAGAGTGGCTATTAGGAGCCAGGCAATGGGCCTTGGGGATCTGAGGTGCTGTACTGTAGCCTCAGGCAATTTTGAAAAGCAGTACCCGGAGATGGGAGGGGGAAAAAAATCCCTACTGAAAGTGCAAGTTTGAAGTCAGTCAGTCTGTTTGTCTATCCATCGTGTGGATAAAGATATCTTTGTCTCTTTATGTAAAAGTAATGTGTGCATGCACAGGATGTGTGGAGCTGTAAAACTTCTGCTCTGCACCATCCTTTCAAACCTCAGAAGCAGCAGTTCACTCTCTGTATGGACAAATTCCTGTCTGTCTGCATATATATACTCTCCTGTTTGTGAGCATCCTCAGCAGGAGTCACCTACATGCTAAATCTGTGTTTGGACCTTTTGAAGACGTTATTAATATCCTGGTTTTAAAAAGCTAACAACAACCCAAGAAAGGAAAGTTCACCTAAAGCTCCCATTTCCTTCCCATCCTAATCAGCACTTGAAGTCATAAGAGTTGGTGCTTCCCTAATCTGTTCCATAAGCTCATGAAAGGAAATTCAGATATTGTAACTCCAAATGATATCAGAAGAATAATACAGCAAGATTTGTTGCTCCTGGTGTACGACAGACCCAGACCTGTTAATCTGTATTGTCGTATCTTTAATAGGACTACAACTGCTCATATTAGTGGATACAGTTTCTAATGGGAAGAAATCACAGAAAAAACCCATAACTGTCTTTTCCAAGATGGAATGATTTCTTTCTTGGATATGGAGGACCTGGTCCTAGTCTTCTGTATCCAAATAAATATCGGTTACTTTAAATGAAGAAAAATAAATTTTCAAAAGCAAAATAAAATGAATAGATATGAAAGTCACTTTATGACAGACTGGATTAACTGTATTTTTCACTACTGTATGAAGGAATCAAAATTTAAATCATTTAAACCATCATTACAAGTGATTCTGCTGATATGAACTATTCATATCCTGGGTTAGATGGTAATTTGTAAGAAGAGTAGAGTCAAACCCTAAGTTCTATGGAAATGGCAATTATACAAGCATAGTTATCCCAATTTTCTATAGGAGAAATTAAGCCTAGATTTTGGACCACTGTCTCTGTCTTTCATAAAGCATCAAAAAAAATTAAGGGTGACTTTCTCCTGCTTTCCGTACTGTTCACTCATTTATTCTCTTGCAAAGAGTACACGTGATTGCAAAACCCTATGACTGTTCTAGGAAAGTGGAGAATTCTTAAGTGGCACTCTCTTTGTGGAGGTGTCAATGACTACGCAGGATTCGAGCCAGTAGAGAATTAGGCATTTTACCCAGCTTGTTTAAGATTATAGCAACGCTATGTAATAGTCTCAATAACGCCTATAAAAGATGTAGAGAGTTTACACGAAACTTTGCAAAGTGACCTACATGGGGTTCCTTAAAGACCTTCTCTTCTAGGGGAACAGTTTGTGGAGGAGGCTGAAGATGCAAGTCTCCTTTACACAGTGGGAAGCTGGCCTTTCACACTGGTTCTGTGTTCGGGCACTCTTAGCATGTGCTGAGGGTTTCCTTCCACAAGATAAATTGCTTTGCATTGAAAGCAAAGAAGACTACCTCTTCTTTAAAAAATATCAAATAAGTAGTTACAGCAGGGTTTCCACTGCACCATAGTTCCAATTTAACTTGCTGCAAAGTGACTTCCTTGTACAGACAAGATTGCAAAGCCCAATGTTCACACAGCCAAGGACTCTGAGAAACAAGGACCAGTCCTACAGAAGTCCTGTCCAACCTTATTGCATCAATTAATTTTCTTCGTTAGTCCTGCACACTATCAGTATTATCTCAACCCTAGTCTTTGTGTTCTTCACAGAGTAAAAACCCTGCAACAGATGAAGCAAGTTTAGAAGCTGCTCATCTTGTCTTTTCACCACTTGTGAACAGGATGAATAACAAATTCCCAATCTACGTGAAATGATAACTGAAAAGGACGACCCAGTCAGGCCAAAGCACAGAAGCCTGGTAACAGTCCAGATTCGAACTCTAGAAATAGTTTCTGTTACCATCATAGCAAGTAGAGCAGTTAAAAAAATTATTTCTGGAAAAATACATTTCAGAACCCAGCATTTGAGTTTCTTCAGCACCAGAGGTCCCTTACAGCTTTAAGGTTTGTCACACTAAAGGAAAAGAGAGAACAGCAGGAGTATCTAAAGCAGGGGGAAGACAAGACACTTCGCCATTTTTCTAAAAATAGTGGATGCAATATGAAAAGGAAGCTAAAGGATTCTGAAAATGAAAGCTGCAGTGTACTATGCTGATCTTAAGTAAGCTCCTCTAATCTTTCCATCTAATATTTTGATGGAGTGGAATATGTAGATATAAATACAAAACAAAGAGGAAAATCTGCATGCAGCCTATATTCACAATTTGCAATTATTTGTTAGTACTTATAATGTGTCCATCTGGTTACATAAGTATTGTAAACCATTATTAATAAGCACGTTCAGCTTAGTAATATGATCCATATCACCACCAGAGAAAAATCTTAAAAATCTGGTTAATTATCACTGCCAAAAAGCTGGAAAGAGAAGTGTCTGAAGATGTTTTTGAAGATAAGATAGTCTGTGCTGAAGGGGGGACTAACAGAGGGGGAAGGTCAGCTCCAGAATCAAAGACCCTCCAGGAGAACTTATCTCCATTCCATCCTGTTAAAATCATCAGGCTTTTAACCTTACAGCTCCAGTTGATCACAGCTCTTTGAATGAAGTCCTGGCTATGGATTGCTTTTCTTTCTCCTCTGAATGATCTCTGCTCAAGGAAGTTGACTTAAGTCTCCTCACACCACAGAAGCCATACTTATCTCCTGCACTTATTGCCCAGGGAAACTGAGTTAAGATAGGTTACAACTGGCAAATAAGGGACTGTGAAAGTCACAAACAGTTCAGGTGGGCATCCCAGCTTAGAGCTGTGCCATCATCAGCAGTGCTCTGCCCGTACCTGTGCTGGTTTTGCTAAATTACTTTACTGCAGGAGGAAAGGAGCCATCAGAAGCTGTTCAAGTCTTACAGGCACTCTCAGCCTGTGTTCTCAGCATGATCACCACTTCCTGGAGTGAAGTGTCCTCAAGTGAGCGGCTGTAATCAGACCGCTGTGTCCTCTTCCCTTTCGTGTCTCTGAGACACCAGACACATTTCTCGTGGTTCTCTGTTCTATGTTTCAGTGAGCATCTTGGACGGAAAGAAAGGCTGAACACTGGTGCACTAGAGGGAACAGGAAGACTTCAGACATACTACACTACCATCTCTCTTACTACAGAAGATGTTATTCTTTTGCCCTTCTAGAAGCAGGGAGGAGACAAAGACCTGGCCACCTCTCTTGCTGTTCTTTTGGAGGATCTTTTGCTTTCCAGAATAAAACCCAGCAATTCCACTGGGCTGATACTGTACAGATGACATGTACGAATTTCACACAAGGCATTATTAATTATTGCAAATTCAAATAGGAAGAAAACTTAAGCTGCTATCAGGCCCCACCTACAAAGCTATTCTATGTAGTCTAATTACATCTTAGCATAGTTTGTCATTCAGGAGCAAGTCCCTATTGCCATCTGGCAATATGTGCTAAAGGCTTAAAGAGTTGCATGGTATCTTGTATATAAAGTGTATTTACAACCAGACACACAATGAAAACTGTTTCTTTTCTGTTTCTGGATAGGCACCTCTTTATTTACAATCACTAATATATCTTACTTGCAAAAAGGAATTTACAAATGTTTTATTATTTACTCAAAGTAGGGATGACATTCCAGCTCTGTTATTATAGCCATGCATGCTATAAAATCAGTGGTCTAAATCTTTCAAAATTATTTTCAGAACTGTTAAGTTTCACATTTCCCCTTTTATTATTTTTCTGTTTAAAAATAAGAAAAAGGACTGGCTTTTTTGTGTCCTTAATTGTCTGTGATTAGAGTTCATGTTTATTTGTGAATTGAATTGAGAAATCTTGGAAATTCTGTCAAAAGGCAAAAATGTATTTTCCTAGCTTTTATAAGAGAAAACTATTAAACTGCAGTTTAAATGTTAAGCTCTTTTATACAGCCAGGAGGTTCATGGTTCGCTCATTGCAATCCAACATTTTTTCACATCAGGTGAAAAAAGTGTTCCAATGCAGACAAGAGGAACAACAGTAAAGCAACCTGCTAATTACTGATCTCTCTTACGTTCCTGCTGTGCTAAACTGTCCGGACATGTTGAAGTGAAATTTTTCTGTGATTTTCAAGTGACTAGTTCATGGCCCACTGCCGTGGAGTGCAGGAGAAGGGATGAAATGCTTTAGTTTACATGCAACATTTACTAACTGTGTGGGTTTTCCGACATTAAAGAGGGGACAGTGACCCATGCCACCTTTTTCACACTCAAAAGAGCACTGAAAAAACAGTCTTCATAGGCTTACCTCAGGCTTCCCTGGCCCTTAACACCCTCCCCCCAGGGTAGGAGCAGAAAGAGAAAAAAGAAGGGATTTTATGCTCCTTTCTCTTCAACTTTTCAGGCGGTATAAGCAGCATTTAGCAAATTCAGCCTCCAAATGGCTCCAAATGCTCTGAGCTGCAGGGGCTCATCCTTTGTTAGCCTCCCTCTATTTACACAGGATTTACGCAGGCTCTCCACTGAAGAGACCACATGTTTCTGACAGAAAGCACTTCCATTCACACTGCATCAGGCAACAGGATTGTAACCACTGCAGCTTCACGCTGACCTGAGATTAGGGATTTCAGCAACATTGAGATGGTAACAATCTGCTAACTAACGAAAATTATCCATGGAGAATTCTGCTGCATACTCCAGTTAAAACTACCGTGGCCAGATAGATTAGGTTACTTAAAGGGGCAATTAAGAACTAGCTACTGTCAAGAATAAGCATGTCCATCTACAAATAACATACACACACAGAAAAGTATCAGAAGGGAAAAAAACAAATTAAAAAAGATCAGACTGCAGCTTGGATTAAAACAATTTCACCCACTGGTTGAAGACATAAAGTGTAAAAACAGACAGATGGACACATATGTAAATGTGGCTGCATTTGTTTCTCTGGAACTGGCAAGTTAGTAATAACAGTATAGTTTAATAATTTATTTTCCATGGTATTTTCACACTTGTTCACTGGGCAGTGGCAACATCCGTGCAGAACTTCAGGAGCAGAATAATTCCTTCAGTCTAATTGCTTCTGGGGCAAACAAACTGAACTAAGCGACCTGTCTTGGTTCTACCTACAAGGACTCAGTACTGGAACCTGATATCAGTCTGGGGATTTTTAAAACTTGGTAATATTTTTTTTAATCAATTTGGCCAGTCAGGATTTGTGCACTCAGATTTTTTTCCCAGATTTAGTATTGTGTCAGTCTTTTACAAAATGGATTACGCACAACACAAGCACAACAAACGTTGCTGGTTAGAGCTTGTGATTTTTTGCTCAATAGCTTTTCGTGGGGCAAAAGAAAATTGGATGGGAGCACAGGGCCAGAAAGGACCACACAGATCCAGTTTTTGACGAGTTTTATTTTGACATTTTAATTTGGCAAATTATTTTGCTTCTGCAGCAAAGGACAAAACAATTCACTTCCATAATAGTAACTCCTACCTGCGTCCGATAACCACTTATAAAGTACTAGGTATATTCTAAAGTTCTCCATAGTATATCATAATAAAGCTCTTCTGGGCACTCAATGATTCATTTTTAGTGATCTCTCAAATGCCCTTACCCACAGTTAGCACTCAGATTTTATTAAGGAAGAAAGCAGGGACAAATGTCCACTTAAGTCCCAGCTCTCAAATTCAACTCTGCTTGCGCTGCAGTACCAAAAGCTAAAGCTTTTTTAATGTTCTATTCACCTCCCCTGTGTGGCATTTCTGCTAACACAGAGTTCACAATCTTTCAGCCCCAAACACAGAAGGCTGCTATCTTCAAGTCATCCGAGGAATGTGCCAGATACTATCATCTCCCCTGCAATACAAAGAACCAGAAAGAGGCAGAGACCAAAAGGAGACCGTGCTGATCAGGTTACTAAAGTCCAGAAAGTCTTTCCCAGAATGCTAAATGTTAATCTTTGAACCAGAAAATGTTATAATTAAGATCCTTGTAGTTGGAGGAAACGCTAACTGGAGAAGTCAAAGGTACAGCCATTTGAAGTTGCACTTTTTTGCACGTTTATCCTAATTTCGCACCCCTCATGCTGGCACAACGGCCGTCAAGCACTTTGTTCTATTCAAGCAAAATTATCATTAATGTCAGTGGCAGTTTTGCCTGAGTAAGAAGTGTAAGACCAGATCCCTTTCTTGTTCACAGAGAATTGCGAGCACTGCACAATTCCAGAGGAGATACACTCATTAAAACGTGGTTTATGCTGATTTATGATGCTCTCTATTTAAAAGTGAAACTCTGTACTTCACCGGGAAAGTGTTCAATGGACTTGTTTCTACACGGTTTTAACTTCAATTCCCACCCTCCCCACCTCAGTACAAGTGGGTAAGTTTACTCCCAGTTTTTGGTATCTAGGCTGAAGGAAAGCTTTATTAAAATAGCTTTCAGTATTTTATATGCTTTGGTAATTACTTTGCAGTGTGAATGTAAATAGATGTTATTCTGTTTAAATTTTTCATCCTACTAAACACTCTTACATAAAGTGTCCTTGTACTGCAGTCTAAGTGACATTCTTTTTAAATCGCTTTTTTAATATATTTTTAGAGAAGTATTTTTAGCATTCTCGTAGTAATTCTGTTAAGAATACCAGCTGCAGACCAGCTACAGCTGAGGCAACAATAACAAGTCATTAAAGAAATCAGGAGACAAAAAAAATATTTTTCTTTTGCTGAAAGCACATCTCCTTTAAGAGACTATTTTCCTTTTTTAGTTCTGGGATAACGTTTTTAGTTTTCTCAAGCAACTGTATGAAAGCAAGTATACATTAAAGAGCTATATTTTGTTCTAAGTACCATTTTTTATCTGTTATCCTGTCACTTTTGTCATCAGAATAATATAAAATGTGGGGGAAATAGCCAAGTTCAATTAAAATTCTACCTGCAGTTGAAGTTAAGTAATTAATCAATATTTAACATTTAATATTTTGCAGTTGTTTTTATATAGCAGAATGTGAGAACTTAAAAGTAGATGATGACTAACGTCCTGTACCATTCTCCTTTATTAAATCATTAACACAGTTTCTTTAAGAGTAAAAATGACTGGGTTTTTTTAAAGGAAAATAGCAATCAGAGCATCTGAATTTTCCCTAGAGCTGTTAATAGTTATGAACTCTGAGATACTTTAATGTCTTGCAGTTCCCCTTAGACCCTACGCTGCTGGCCACAACCGCTTGTTCAGGAGACAGCCCTCAAAATGATGCCCACTAGCACAGTAAGAGTCCATGTACTGTCCACATTAGAAACCTCTCTTTTCAGGACTACTTAGTTATGAAGAAAGCACCAGTTGAAATATTACATATAAGTACATATGGATAAGATTTTTTCATCATTTAAAAAAAAAGTTAGGACTAGAAACATAACAGACAGTTATTCCTGAGAGACAGTAAGTTAAAAGCTTTAGTTACTAAAAAGGACATTTGTTAGGCCACAAGTCCAAATCGCACATTAGTCTATTTTAAGATGTATTAAAGAAAAATGGAGGATGGCTAAATGCTTAAAAAAAAAAAAAAATGTGTTTTAATAGAAAGGTCTCAAAATGAACCATAAAAGCTTTTCCAGGTGATAAAATGTACACAAATGTGTATGTTACATAAAACACAAATAAAAGTACTGTCTTGATATGCATTCACAAACACTTGATCAGCATAAGAAGAGATGCTTGCTGTGAATGCATAGTTCAGAAAAAAATTTAAAAGTGCAAAACAACTCCAAACTTGGCAAGTCTTACATACCATAAGAGCTCCAACACCTATGCACAGTAGGGTGGATTAACCCGCTGGGTGCTGCGGACATATATATGCACCTCCTCCTAAAGTGTTCATTTGGCTGGCAGTCTGGAAAATGCCAGAATGTGAAGGGTTACGTGGGAACACTGACAGTCTGCTCTTGTAGGTTTAAAGTTAAAGCCCGTACTTTAAATATAGGGTGCTAAGTATTTGGAAACATAACTAATACTGTTTATAAGTGATATGCCACTTGCCGCTCAAAACGAAGGACTCGATCAAGTCTTACTCCTGCTGGTGCATCATGCTCTAGATGACAACTGCGTGCTTTGGACCTGCCTGTATTTATTTTCAGGGGTACCATTTTTCAAAATTCTTTTCCTCCAAGAAGGCTTGTCAATGTAAAGTGTAAACCATCTATAACTTATGTGCTATATATATATGGATGCTTAAAAGTGGTTGCTGGAAAGGCCTGAAATGTTTTTTTTTTCTTTGAAGTTCAGTAAACGGACTAAAAGAGCAAGCATAAGACAGCTAAAGTGCCTAGTTAGTCCCTGACAGATATCTTTATGATATCAGAAAGGCAGACAAGGAACTTATTTTTTCCCATTGTATAAATTTACTGATTTGTTTCAGGATAATACGATTAAAAAACAAGCGAAAAAGAAGGGACAGCTATATCCACCTCTCTCTGCAGCCAAACTGTCCCATAAGATGCTTTGGGCTGCTTTAAGTCATTGAAAGAACTGACACATACATAATTTCATAGAAACAGGGGGAAAAGCTTTTGACAAAAGTTTCAACGAATTGGATTTGGAAAATAAGAAAGCATAAAAATAGCAAAACCACAGGGTACTGACTTGTTGTTGTAACACTGTTTTCTTAAAAGTTCACAGCACAAAACTCAAAAGTGCAGACCCCCACTCTGACACTTGACGCTTTGCCTTTTTGCTCATAATCTGTAATTTCATTTCAGGTCTTTCATTGTTGCAGAAAATATTACAAAACGCAAATATGCAGTACCTACAAAGTCTTCCTAGACTGGTTCGTGTCCTTGAGCTATCTCTAGGGAAGAGCCTCACAAGCCGGGATCCAGAGAACTGACATCACCCCACTCCCCCCTTCAAAGGAGATAGGGCTGCCTACATGTAGGGACCTCAAATGAAAAACCTGGCAAGTTATGAGACTTCCCTTCCTTCAGTTTCAAATGGGTAAAACTGAGTTTCTCTC
>JACAXG010000065.1:2258362-2297624 GCA_018881555.1 Amblyornis subalaris
TTGTTCAGTTATCAAAAAAAAGTAAGGAACACTGAGAAAAAAACAGTCCGACTCTCCTTTGCCAATTCACAGTTTAAGTATTCTATCTTCGTTTTCTGTCAGGCTATTCAGCACAAGAAGACACTTCTGGTTTATTCCCACAAAAGAGAAATAAAACCACCATATCCCAAAATGTCTAACAGTAAAGCATATAGTTTAGAGGCAAAAAAAAAAAAAAAAAAGCACACATTTGGTGAAATGGAAGATTGTAAGCCTTTTGTCAGAAAACTTACACAGCCAGAAAAATTCAATGAAGAAAATTCATTTCAGCTTAATAGAGCCCATTCCAATTTCTCCCATTTAAAACTAATAAACAAACATGTACCCTGTGCGGACAAGTGCAAAAAGGAAAATTCTATGTTCTCATATTTGTTACAAATTCACATTTGCCTGGTGCAGAAAGTTTATTTCTCAGGAAACACTTCAGAAATAATAGGTCCTGGTTGCTACAGTAGCTGAGATTTTTAATTTCCAGTGCCTCCAGATAAATAGTATAACAAAGATTTCTTCTTTGTTGAGGGCAGTTACTCTAAAGTGGCTTGAAGCTATCACACATAATACAAGTAATTTTGTTCTAGAATGGATTGAAACAAGCTTATCAGGATTGTTATCTGTTTATAAATTATATATTTAACAGTAAAGTAAGACAGACATGGCTGGAATGTTACACATGGGGAAACACGATTAGAGATATGCCAAATTACTCAACCTAATCCCAAGCAATAGAATCTTAAAGGCACTGGGAATTTCTAGAAGAATTAATCATTATATGTTGTAAAAAGCTCAATTAAATACCCTTAGAAACCAAGCAGAGATTCTTTCAGACCTGCCTGCAATATGTAGTCCTCTCAGCTGCAGAATGTTTGCCTCTCCGAGCATCCCTTCTCTTCTCATTCCTTTAGACACTGAACCTATGGAAAGCACACTTTCAGAAAAAAAAATCTTCAGTGCTTTCATGTCGCATATTTTATACACTTGTCCATCGTGAATTAATAGGAATCAATGAAGATGCACATTCTTAAAAATGGCCGCGGCTTCATTGGTCTAATCTACGAACTTTAAAGACTTTCGTTTTATGAGCTTTCCTCAGGGTAGGTATTTCAGTGTTCGAAAAACAGGGTTATGGACTGTTAAGTTAAGCACATGTTCTGCATCAACATTTTAGTTTCAGCAGGTTATTTGGTGCCAAGTTTGCCAGTCAGTATCATCAATTCGAAATATGCGCTTGTTTGTTTTTAACAGGTGTTTTGAGAACAGCACGGGACAGGAGAAAAGCAGTGTTAATGTATTCATTTAGTATTTATCCTTAATTCTGAAAATCCCCTTCCCTCTGAAACATGACAAAATTTCACCTCAGGTGTTTAAGACACATAGAGATGGAATTGAAAAGGAGTGCAAATAAGTACTTCTGTTACTTCACCAGCCTAATGATTTGTGCGCTTTCTTTACATTTCTATTGTACATTTTTTCTCATCTAGTAATCGCAGATCTGGGTTTACATATAGTATAACCCATCTACTTACAGAAAACTACTTTCTATTGTGCAACTGATGTTAGATGTAGAACAAAAAAATAAGACTGAAGCTAAAAACCCAGTACTCTTTAGATAATGAAACAACCATGGACTTTAACCCAGTCTGTTCTTCTGAAGATCATTTGTTAGAGTTTGCATCAGAGGACAAAGAGGGAGAAGAAATTAAAACAATCTAAAACCAAAATTGGCTTACTCACATCAGTCGTGCCACAGAACCAAAATAATAGCTTGCTCTTAAAACTGAGTAACAGCAAAAAACCCAATAAGATTTACACACACACACACACACCACTGTCACATTTGTGGGTCAGTTGAGATGGTGCATCACAATTTCACAAAATCTACACACACAGATACACACTTCTTGCAGGTGTTATCTCAGACTTGGTCTGCTGAGAAGCCAAGTGAATCCCCACAGTGACGTTTGAAGGTTTAAAAGCTCAAGTTTTTGTTTCTAAATGCCTATGAAAACATTGCCTATGCTCAGAGGCCTTTTAAAACAAAACCAAAGCTTTTAAAGCTTCAAAAGCGGTCATGGGAATTTGCTCATCAGGAGGGAATCCTAAATGAAGACCAAGATTCAGTGGATTCCCCTGGACATGAGAAAAGCTGTAGCCTGTCTGCAGTTCTACTGTTTCTTGTAACAGATGTGGGCTGATTCAAGCAAAGCCTGATAAACCTTTGTTCATGCTTTACATTTTACAAAATCAACTTTTAAAAGGTTTACATCCTAATATTCTTTGCCATTCTATTAAAAAAAATCCAAAAAACAACAACAAAAAACCCACCCCAAATCTCCCAAAGAAAGAATACAACACTACCAAAAAACACCCCTACCAAAAAACCTCATACTTTCATGGATATTAATGTAACTAAGAGACCAGTCCCCAAAGTCATTAACTTAAAAGAAACAAAGGGAGGAGGGTGGAAGCTAAACTTAGAACTTCTAATGTTATAAACTTAAATACATACAAGACAGGAAGGAAACCAACCGACAGTTGCTATTTAATATATGGAAGATGATCTAGAGAAGGAAATATTCTAATGCTGTGTTAAAGGCCTAAACTACTTTGAAAAACTTCTTTTTTTAAAAGTCAATGTTTTCTACCTATGACATTCTAAAAATAATGTAAGAAGTTCCTAACAAGTTGTTTAAAGAACTGTTATAAAAAGGCTTCTAGAAAGTAAAATTTGAGTGGATCAAGACTGCCGAATCAGTTATTTAAAGCATAAGAAGCCTGGTGTAAATGAAGTCTTTCCTCTGAAAGTGAAGATACAGCTTTTACTCAGTTTTAAGATAAAGCACATGAGTAAAAATCCATGGTTTCACCTGAATTTAACAGCAACATTCCTGCCCACAGACTTTCTCCCTTTTCTTTTGGATGCAATAATCTCCTTTTGTTCACAGAAGTTACACCTTGCTCTATTGAAGTAAGATGGACAACTCAAGAACAGCTAATGCGCATGGAAAAGGCATAAGAGCAGAGGATATTATGTTGGGGGGTTTTTTATGTTCAACAACAACATCCATCTCAAATGATCAAAAACAAAATTAATCATGCTATAACAAACAGCTGTTTGATGGAAGATTGGAACAGAGGACCAATACATGGATCCTTCACTGGACATCTGGTTATGCATGAGTATATCCTGCCCATTACAGCCACTGTTTGAACTAGGATCCTTCACATCCAAGAATACTACAGTGGCAAGCAAAGCAGATCCAAGTGGATGGTTGTAGGGTTTGCCTTGTCTGCAGGGTGCTCTTTGCATAGTTTACAAATTATGTGCTAGACGGAGTTCCCAGACTCTTAAGAATAACTGAACCTTACAAGGAAATTCTCTAAGGAGGCATGTAAAATGTTTATATGTGAATAAACAAAGAAAAAAAAATACACACACACCTCCTAAGAACGTGAGCAGCTCCTCTGAGCTCGCGTAAGGCAGTCATGAGTGTAGCATGAGAAACAAACTCAAATCTGTACTCACTGATTATAGGAACACAAATTATATAGAGATATTTTTTTGCCACACAGGCACACTAAGATTGAATCAATTCTGCTTTCAGATGTACAGACTGTGCTCCCACCAACTCCCACTAAAGTCAGAATTTGACCTATTGTGTACTTTACATTCACATCAATGAAGTCAGTAAGAATGCAGAAAATTGCTTTAGAAAGATGTAAAATTCTTTCCTAGTTCTAAAATAAAAGGACAGCTTATTTCTTTTAAACAAACCAGATTGATAGCCATTTGGAAGAGCTTAAAAGAGGGTTAATTGGCATACAGTAAACCTGAATTCTGACAGCATGGACTTCTAGCTAAAATGACATTCTCTTTAGTGGTCCTAGGACAGTAGGATTAGTTTACAAGAAAGTAGAGAGGGGCTTGAAACCAAACCCTGAATGTCACTGATGAATTACCAGATTAGGAAGGCCTGCCCAAATTCAGATTCAGAAAAGAAAACAAAACAACAAAAAAGGGGCAAATTTGTAGCTAAGCCTGAGTTATAAATTAATAGTACAAATGAAAGATCTTTAAAAACAAAAAGAAGAAATCAATAAAGCCCTTCTTTCATCAGCCTTGCTCATACAGAGAACTTTATGCCAAACTATGCTCAGAGCTGGGAATATGAACTCTTAATAACATCTAACTCAGGGAAATAATTAGGATAGCCAATTCACAGATAAATGAAAGTGTTTCATCTATCATTGCAGATATGCACTACAGAAGATTTTCTTGAAATAGATAAGGTAGGATGAATTTCATATTTCTGAGAGAAGGGAGAAAACAGGCACATATGCAGTGTAAGATATACAGTAGCAACTACATCTAAAGTAAGTTTGTTAACTATACAGATGTTCAGATATGGTCCCTGAAACCTGTAAGAAAACAGCAAAATCTATAAGTAATTAAAATCTAAGAAACATCCAACACTAATATGGTAGCCTTTGTTATGTTTTTTAACTGGAAAACTGCATTGTTACTTCTCTCTTAGATGAAGTATGAGCACTGCAGTAATTTTTCTCTTTTTAAGATCCTTTTGTTACCTTATATGTTTGAAAAGCAGAGGCTGAGGCCAGATAAGAGGAGAAGAAAAAGTAAAAATTTATTTTTGAGGTACGGAGAGAGCAAAACCTTTTCCCCGGGGTACCCTCAGGATCAACTGCTTTCGCAGGAACTGGGCCCGGTCTCTTGTGGCGGCGCAAGCAAGTGTAAGTTGTACAAGAAGGTAAAAAGGGTAAAAGGTGTGTGTGTCCGCATGCTCAAGCTTCTACTATTA
Organism: Amblyornis subalaris; assembly: GCA_018881555.1. NCBI lineage: Eukaryota > Metazoa > Chordata > Aves > Passeriformes > Ptilonorhynchidae > Amblyornis > Amblyornis subalaris. Next base: position 2,263,219 of record JACAXG010000065.1, read on the forward strand.
TAGGGTTTCAGTGAATTAATGTAGTTTTGAAATATTCTCCAATGAAAAGCAGAATTTTATGAGATTATTCCTTGTGGCAGATTTCTATTGGGAGTCTCTGCTTAGTTCAGTTAACTTCGTTTTTCAGTCGTCATAAAGCAATATCCTGTCCCACTCTGGAATGCTTAAGGACGATAATTACTTCTATTTTGTCTAGAACAGAGTGCATTATTATCTTATGAATTTTAGTAGAAAGTTACTGGAATTCTAACATTACATTCTAACATATATAAAGCTAGAAAAAGCAAAAAATCCCCTGGCATCACTTTCACAAGCAAAGAACAGAGCATGCAGAATTTTAAGTCATATGGGATGCTAGCACAGATCAGCCTATGCCTGTTTCCCTAAAATAGGAAAGACATATATATGCATTAAGCACTTTGGTAACCTCTAAATCAAAATTTAGTTTTGTAATACTATAAACTTATCGTATTTACCTTTTTACACAAAACGGATAAAAGACTGCTGAAGAAATTACCCATTAAAATAAAGCATTACTGAAGTTTAACACTTTCCATCTAGAAGGACATGTCTAAATTTGAACCCCCCAAAAAAGCTATGAACCAGAAATATTTTCTTACTCAAATATATTTTCACATCATGACAGATGTTTTGCACAAAATATGTTAAGTATCTGAATACACAAAATGAATCTTAAGTTCACGGATCCAGAAGCACATGAAATCTAATCGAATGTCTAATAAGCTAAAGTAGACAAAACTCACCAACTTTAAGGAAAATATTTGTATCTTATGACTAGAGCAAAATTGTCAATTGAAAACAAATCCTACGAAGGCTGAGGTGGTCAATATTAATCCTACTGTGGGCCTCCTGATTTCAGTAACAGGACCTGCAATATACAGAGTAAAGCAATGTAATGGCCTTTGCCAGACTGAGGTCCTACTTCCGCTGCTGTAGGCACTTCTGAAAATGGAAATTCTATGCTGAAACATACATAGGAATTTTAGTCCTTTGCCATTCCTTGCCTAAAAAATATTTGCCATCTCCTTAATGCTAATTATTACATTAAAAATTTTAGCAAGTGGCAAATTGTAATTTGAACTTCAGCTTAATACTGAGAAACAAAAATAAAAGGCATGAATGAAGAAATAATAAAAAGGTGACAGTCTTTGGCTGTGGAGAACACATAGGGCCCTAATAATTTTCTCAAGGCAGGGAACTGACAGTAAAAGTTATATTCATTGGGTTTTACATGTTCTATGGCATGAGTATTTTTCATTCAAAACAGCTTTATTAACAATCGGATAGCACAGAAAAACAAGAAAAAAAATCCTGATAGAAAAACTGACATCCTCCCTTTCTACTTTTTGCAAGAAATTTTTTATATAAAACATTAGCAAAGAAAAATAATGTTTGGGCATGAGGTGGATGTACAGTATATATGGTTGTTTTAAACAAGTGAATTATGTAAACAGCTGAATGGAAGTCCATGAAAACAAAGCAATGTAATCTAGTCAAAATTATTGTTGTCTCAGTGAAGCACTTGGGACACTGTTTGAGCAGCAGGACCTCAATATGTTAGGTACTGTACAAATAAAGCACAAGGACAATCATTCTCCCTTTTTATTTTTTTTTTTAAACTGGCAGAAGCCCAGTGTACCTCCATTGATTTCAGATGTATTAGAAAGGAAGGGCCTGATCCAAAGCTCACTGAAGTCAACCAAAGTCTCTTTCTGTTGATTTAACAGGCTTTGGATTAGTCCCTAAATAAGAACAGATTTTGGCTCAGCTAAAGGATTTCACTTAAGCCCTCTGCTTGTTCAAGCATCTAGTAGGAGCTAAGAGAACACTGCGGCCCTACTGAGTAGGAGGCTGTGTTCATTCCAAACTATCCCCTTTAACAGATGTACAGGGTCAGGAGTCCCACGAAATGGAGAACCATCAGTAAGTGGTAAATCTGAGGTGGGAGGAATTAGGAAGGAAGCTTCAAGCTGAAAAATTTTGATTTGTGCTATTTGTGCTATGTTCCATCCTCTTTAGGCAAGAGTGTAAAATTAGAGAGGGAGTTCATGCGAGTTTCCGAATTTTACGCTCGTAAATTATTTAAAACCTTAGCACCAAGTCCTGCAATAATATTATATACATGTATTTGCCATATTCACTCTGCTGAACTCTCTGCAAATGAGGGCTGCCTTTAGTAAAGGTGTGACCAACTTGCAGCTGTATGTGGAGAGGCCCAAGGAAAATTTAAACATATGTAATTGCTTAAACAAGTGTCTCCATAGTAAGCTGGTGGGCATAATGCAAGATTATAAGGAAAAGTGCACTCTTTACTTATTTAAGAATTAAATGCTGGGGTTGTCAAAAAATTTCATGGTACAAATCACATATTAATAGAGAATTTGCTGAATTCCCCTCTCTTGCTTTCATGGCTGCTCCACCAATCCTTGTCAGTTATAGCAAATGCTCTGTTTACACAAGGAAGTAGAAGACCCCAATCCTAGCCTGTGCGTGAGGAATGTATAGTGCCAAGGGTGTACAAAGGTAACCATCCATAAAATAATTTGAGCTCATTCCATGAGTTATGAGGCCAGCAGTTTAGGACAGCACTCAGTGCAAGTTTGAGCATCTGGAGTTAGCAATGGACTTCAGCCTCAGAGCAGCTGGGAAGTCAGTGAAGCAGGGGGAAACCACTTTGTCTTGCTCTTTCCTGGGCTCACTGCCCCTGCTGTAGGTAGGAATAGGTCACCAGGGCCATGGTGCCAACTCTGCCACCAGATAATTTCCCTGTGTTACCTCCTTATGCCAGGGTAAAGACAGCTTCACAAATAACCTAAAAACAGATAGGCTTTCGGGCTATCACTTATAAACCACTCATATGTAACAGTAGAAAACAAAGAATCATTTACTTTCTCCAACTCTACACCTACCTGAATTAATATATTGAGTACAATCAAACAGAAGCAGTCGAATTCCTTAAAGTTAAGTTTGAGTTTACTGCGTGGCTTTATTCTCTCAAATAGAGAAATTTTCAAAACTGTTAGCATTTCAAGAAATTAACTGAACTGAAAGCACAAATTAATTTTTCTCTGAAGCTCAATTTAACATTTAAAAACCACCAGAGGAAAAGAGTGATTCAAAACTTTGCTATGCAAATAAAAAAACCCAGTGCTTATTAACATTTGTCCTCTAGAATGTAGGGCATGATGAAGTTTTGTTCCAAAATATATTAGGAAGCATTAGAACTTTATGGCTGTCTTTTTGTAGATCCTACGTCTTAATGGCAGTAGTTCCTGTGGAAGTTATAAAAAAACTAATAGGGGTTTTTTTGTGTATTTGTTTTTTAAGATACGAGAATCATGCTTTGCTTTCATTTATTTGGATGCATTTCAGCCAAACTTTGAATATTTGAAAACAGCAGCACCCCTGCTCTTGCTACTGATTCCATGCAAGAAGGATCAAGATCTTATGTGAATAATGTTTCTCTTCTTCTCTCCTCTGAGAAGAAAGAACTGCTTTTAACTGACTCCCACTGCCTTCCTTCAAACCTCCTCTGGACAGTCCTCCACTGACTCATGAATAAAAGACAGATCTTTCAAGAGTACTGTAACTGCGATCAAGACACCGAGTTGCTGCATTTTAAAATATTATTCTTAAGTTCTGTAGAAAGCCAAGCTTCTAAGTCTAGATTGGTGTGCTTATTAACACTCAAACCAGTAATAAACCACTGTAAAACAGCAACACGAAATGTTATCAATTCCCCCTCAAATGGATATGATGTATTTCTTAATTAACAAAAAATACCTAAATAGGAAGCAGACTATTCATGATACTGCTGCCAGCTCTGATGCCCTAAGCTTTTATTCTTAGCCACCACTGCCTTTGCATATGCTGAAAACTCACAGGCAACTGAGCAGGGGATATGCTAGATTGTCTCATGCCAGGATGAGAAAAATCAATGTCGATGTTTAAAAGACAGAGCTATTGATGTGCAAGGTCACTAAGCATCACAACCCATTCTATAGCTCTAGAGTACTAAGGAATTCCTACAGAAGGGGGGAAAAAAAAAGCAATGCATTGCACAATGTTGTTTAAAACCAGCATTACCCTTGAGTCCCTAAGAGCTAAATATGAACATACAATCCAAGTTGTCCTTGGTCTACAGTTACTATGTTTGTTCAGGAGGAGAAAAACAAAACCACTAAACAAGGAATACACATATATAGTGATACAACAATTTTTTAAACATTGGAAAAACCACTTTAGACTTTTCATCTTTATGGAAACATCACTAAAGAACTGGTGATGTGATCCACACCATACTTTTTTTATCACTTCATAAATCTTGTTCATTAAAAACAATACAAAGTTAAAAGATCAAGGCTATTTCATTCACCTTTTTTCACCTTTGTTGAAAAAAGAATATGTGTTTTTAAATAAACACTACAATAATTTACAAATGCAGTATATCCAGAGCTTATTTTATGAAATTCAAGGAGGCCAAGAGAAGAACACACTTGAGTTTTCATAAACCTGCATTCCTGGAATATCAGAGCAGTCCACAACAACAGATGACCATTTCATACAATTCATGGAACTCTAGCGTCCATTGTACATTTGGGGAAGAACACAAGTCAGAGTGGGCGTGTAATTTACACAAGGTCCTCTCAGATTCAGTTCTGCATTTAGCTGCTCCTGGGTAGACAGACACACCTCTACCTCATGGCAATAAACTGAGAAGATACAGGGAGCCTACCAAAATAACAGATGTCTTCCCAGTGACCATACTTGTTACTTGGATCATGCCTGCAGGTAGTGGGATAATTAAGGTGGCTGTCACTGTTTCCCTGTATTATCCTATCTTTACAACTACACTGCTTTTTTATAGCTCACATAACACCAGAAAGTTGCAAGTGCAAGTTTCTACGTGTGTTTTCAGGTGCACTTTGTTATTCTTGTAAACATTTTTGAATACTCTTTTTCATTTACTGCATGCACAAAGACTTACACAAACCAGTAGAAACCACTGGTTTAAATGGCAATCATTTATTTGAAGATGATATCCTAAATATATAGACACTCATCCGATTTTAAAAATCCTCAGCTTATCAAGACTTACATGTAGATGGCTTGATTTTTTTAGTGAATGAAAAACCTACCTGAATGATACAATAACTTAAGTGAATAGGAAGGTAGAAAATAAGAGAAATTACTCACTTCAGCCTTCCTGCAACCTCAGCTCCAGCTTTAATAACCTGTAGTACCTGTTACTAGAAAGTACACTAAGAAAGTATATCTGGACACCAGATTTGGTTTTATTCATATCCTGCAATCTGTTACTTAAAAGTGAAGTGATTTTATAAATTGAAACTGACATTTTACAGTAATTCAAAATCAGAATGGTTTGAAAATTCAGAACTATAAACAAATGCATCAAATCATATTAAGAGCCAGATAAACACATGTGTCAAGTCTTCTTCACCTGTTCTACTTCTTCTACTATATAGATATAGAAGCTGCAAGAATCACGAACTGGTTAGCACTCCTCAGGCAAAAAACAAGGCATTAAGACAAAGGCCAGCGTACTACAATGTGTAGTGCCATAATGCAGGGTTTGATGCTCTAGAGGGCCTTCGACAAGTACTGTACAGCAAAAAATCAATCAAAAATCAGCATGATAACAGAGCATGAGTTGGCCTGTACCAGCCTTAAGCCCCACAAGGCTTCTTGGGTCCCTTTCATTCACCAGGCTGCCCTGAGCTTGGTGAGCCTGCCCTCCCGCTCTGAGCACTCTGGACATGTCAATACCTTTTACCTATGGCTTTCACCTTCGCACTGGTTCTGGTGGGATTAGAGCTAATTTTCTTCACAGTGGCTACTATGGGGCTGTGTTTTCTATTTGTGCTGGAAAGAGCATTGATAACACAGGGGTGTGGGTTTTTTGTGGCCAAGCAGCACTTGCACAGTATCACCAACACAGAGGCTGGGGTGCACAAGAACCTGGGAGGGCACACAGCCGGGACAGATGACCCCAACTGACCAAGCGGATATCCCACACCATATGGCGTATTGCTCAGCATATAGAACTGTAGAAAAGAAGAGGAAGGGGAAGATGCCCAGAGTGATATAATTGTTGTCCCAAGTCACCCTTGTGCATGATGGAGCCCTGCTTCCCTTGAAATGGCTGAACACCTGTCTGGTGAGGGGAAGTGCTGAATGAACTCCTTGTTTTGCGTTACCTATTAAACCGTCTTTATCTCAACCCATGAGATTTTTCACTTTTACCCTTCAGATTCTCTCCCCTGTCTCACTGGCAGGGGGGAATGGGCAAGTGACTGTGAGGGGCTGAGCTGCCCACTGAGGCTAAGCCACAACCACCTTGTACAGTAAGGAGAGCTGACAGTCCCAATGGATCTTTTAAGCTTTTCAAAGTGGAATTTGATTTTTCTTGGCATAGATTTGAATGCTTTTGGTTTTCTCTCTTTCTTTTTTATTTTTTTTCTTAAATAAATTTCTCCTCTAAGTAAACCTACTGATTTCAGGCTGTAAACACCCTCAGCATTAAATAGATCCCTCCAATCCTATGGATGAATACAGAGAGGTGATTCCTCCGTCACATGCGACAAAGTACAACTTGAGAAGTACAAGAGACAGAAATACTGTTCAATTACATACAAATTGTTATGCATACAACAAAACGGGCCTACAAATATTTCACTCATATGGTAGGTTTAATTTCAATATTTCTTTAATTACTTTCCAACAATGTCTGGTTTCTGTTGAATTTACGCTACTATTTGGCATTTGATGCAACCCCAAAAAGAGAAGATACATATGTCCTCTCTTCACAGTCTTGGCATTTTTACCTTAACTCAGGCATTGAAGGGATTGGTTTGAAAAATTACCTTGCTGATTAGCTGGGTTTTCTGGTAAATATATTGCATTAAACTTTACATTCTGAATATGACATAAGGTACACAAACATTCTGTCTGACTCAACAGCAACATATCACGGCTTAAGGAGGACATGTATGCTGATCTCTGTGAGCAAAGAAAGAGCTAATTGGGAGTTAGATTCAGTGTGATTATCAGCTTGTTTATGATAAGGGAGTACTCTTCTGAACAGCACTGTAAATTCATTCCCTGATTGTGGTGTTAAACCACAGCTCACCCCTCCCCCCCCTTTTTTTTATTTGGTTAGAAGGGGCTTTAAACTATTTTAAGCAGATGACAGTGTCATGCTTTGATTTTCCTCCGTCTTAAAAAATAAATCAGCTACATGAGCCTGATGTCAAATTTCACTTTCTAATCGGAGAAAGGCACATTTTAAGTGTTTACTATAAGAACACATTTGGGTAATTTTTCCCCATGTCATTACGAACATTAGACTGACCCAATTAATATGAAATGTTTCTATGCTGCTGGAACAGACCGTGTTACAGAAGAGCCATTTGCACAACCTGTTCATGATTATGGGCCATAAGGACACAAAGATGGCATAGACATTTGTGGACCATCTGAATTCTTACAGGGGAACAGGAAAGAGTGGAAAAAAAAAAATTTGTTAGCTGACTGTTGTGGGTCATGTTTTTTAATCCAGAGTATTGGACATGTAACACAGCAACAAGAGCTGATCATTTTGTTTAATCACCTTTTGGATCTGTGCCAGATGGTCTCTATTGAGAGCGCTGCAAACAGAGAGAGATGAACTGCGTCTAACATGCCACTAGAGCTTTCCCGTAAATGTCTGAGAACTGAATCCAACAAGAATTTAGTCTCAGAGCAGAAAGGGATACATTTAAAAACTATGTGCATTAACTATACTTTTCCCCATAGAATCCTCACTTGGCATGAATAATTTACCCTCTCTTATGCTAATGGGATCATGAAAGTATCCCTGTGTCTTTAGTGCAGCTATTCTCAGCTTTCAGTAATTACCCCACCCAGTGAAAATAACATGGCTCCTGCAGCTGAACGGCCTACCAGTACCTGGCAATTAGAAAGATCATGGCTGACAGAGGAGCGGTCCGGAGATGGACACACAAGCTTCGGCAGCCTGAGGAGCAGTTTGAAAAATTAAAAGCCTTCCACTGTGAACATTTCCGTAGTTGCTTAGAATCAACATGGAAAGAGCAGCTCCTGCAAGGGCATTTTTATTTTTTAAGGATGACAGAGAGTATTCCAATGTACTGTCCAGGCACCCTCATATTAAGAAATAGAAACATTCCTCGGTCATCAACAGTTAAAATAAAGTTTATGGGGTGTTTTTTTTTTTTCTTAAATTAGTGCTGTCATACTAAACAAGAGGGAGAGAATTAAAAAGTCAATTAATGAGAGTCCTTCAGTATCTGACAATTTTATCTGCTACACAAAGGAAACCCAGTAGTATTTCATTAATGAAAAGTTTTTATAAAACCATTACAAGGAACTAGGCTTTGACCTCTGTCCATAGCACTCCATGTTAGGTAGTTCACTATGTAAAAATTATCAGGCTAAAACATCTGGGAAAGAAAGCTATGAAACAGCAGGGAACGTGGCTGGTTTATTGTTTATCTTTTGTTTATGAGGCAGTATTCAAGTTTAATTACTACTCTAAATTAAACTCTAACAGGCATCAGGAGACATCCCTTTACACAACTATGTTAAAAAAAAAAAATCCAGAGATTCCAACACTAGATCTTTCAAATAAATTGGTATATATTGGAAGAAATTAGTCTGTAACAACACAGGAAGACATTTAAGTACTTGATACTGTATATTTGAACGTGTTGCATTTTGAAGCCATTGCTATTATAACAAACATACAATTATAATTTAGTGAATGGGATGTTATCTAGCATTTGGAGGCAAATTGGGTTAGGCTGAATATGATCTGAGATGGAAAGAATGGCCTAAGGGGGAATCCTACCTTTTTATTTTGAAATACAAATACATAAATATATATACGCACATATACACATACCTATATTTAAAAACATCCAGAAACATGAAGTCAGAGGCAAACCTCTCTACAGTAACAATCTCAAGTAAAATCATGTAGTTTTTTTCCCTGAAAATTCACATAAAAACATTGAGGAAGGAGTTCACTATGTCTACCATAACAGTAAGTGACCAGTTTTAGATGAACTTAGCTGTAGGAAAAAATAAAAGTTGAAAGCAACTAGCAAAAGATTATTCCAGATGGCATCTGTCATATTGTATTTAGGGTTATTTTAAAGAGATTGCTGCCACTATGAAAACATTCCATTGACAGAGTTTTGCTAGGCTGCATTTGAAACCCCAGCAAAACATACTACAAATATGGAAGTAAATGTTTTCTAATGTGTATGTAGATTTTTTTTTTACATCTAAATATACAAACCTACATGGATTAAAAGGTAAGAGTGAGCTGAGTAACTTAAATACAAGTATAATATTTTAATCACACACACTCACTCTAAGCTTTAATTTAAGAAAAGGTGAGGAATCTGCAGTTGCTAGCAGCCCAATTATTAGAAAACTGTATAGTGAAGTGAAGATTCACTACGAAATTTTAATACTACTTATTGACTAGTGGGTAGGGACATACATCTCTTTACAGTTATTTTTTAATTGTTGGAGTTGGCAAACATTTATTTGTTCATGCAATGGAGAGAAATAAAAGAAAGGATGGGAGGATACCAAAATTTGACTATATTTAGCTAAGCTGGTTCTGGCACCATCATGGTTAATGTGCATGTGGTGTGCAGTGTGAGCTCAGCAGTTACTGGGCCAACTGTCTCAGTATTTCTGGGAATTCTGCCTATTCACAGTGCAGGGATTGTTCAATTGCTGCAAAATGTACAAAATGAATTTTACAAAAATGAATTGTAAGGAAGGCCCCATTACAACGATTTTACAGCAAAGATGTCAACATCAATTTTTCTTTCATGCATAGCTAATGATTAAAACAACATATTCCATTTGCCTAAGAATTTATTTCTTATTGGCACATCAAAATATTGAAATACAAAGTTATCTTTACTCTATCCTTATTACTCATTGCTGCTGAACCGACACCATTGTTCAAACCATGAAAAAATAAAGCAAACTTGGCAAGAAATACTTAAAACAAAGGCTCATCAATATTCTCCAATTTGTCAACATCTCAATTACAGCAATGGAAAAAATTTAAATTTCATGTGCTTTGAACACTAAGGGGTCTATTCTTCTGTCAGTGCACATGCGTAACTCCCATCACCATTAATGGGAATTACTCATACATATCAACACAAGGACGGGCCCCTCAAACTTGAAAGGAAAAGATGAATTAATAACGGCCACTTGCTTCCTGTATCTTTCTCAGCTGAAAAAAGTCATTGTTCTTTAAGAGTTTTTCATACTTCATACAGTTCACCTTTATGAGAGCTGTGCCTTCTGAAATAATGCATCTCCAGTGAAGCATTATTTATTAGCAAGTTTGATTTTTCACAGTCTGGATGTTTGAGCCTTTCTATCAGGAATTTCCTTTCTTACAGAAGACAGCTCTCTCCCAATAAAACCATACCCTATAGCTTTATAGGTAAAAATACAAAGGAATAAAAATGTGTTCTGAATCTTTATGATGAATATGCATACTAGTTTCAGCAGGCTTACCATCCTTACAGAAGTAGGAAAAAGAAGTTGTAGCATTAGCATTTGGATTAACTTCCAAAGACTTTGCATGAATATGTTATTTTTTAATTGTTACTAACATCGACATATCGCTCTCCTTTTTCTAACTACTGGAGTTTGGTTCAAAGCTTTATGTAGTGCCAGTAGAGTTTCTAATACTAGGACAGACCTTTGGGCTTTATCAGCTAGTCTTGTAAACAAATTTGATTTGCATACTATCATTATTACAAGATGGTATATACCTAATAAGAAATATACTACCTAAATTTTTCAACAAGGATCAATCCAGAGATTTAACCTGTGATGAATGCATCATTTCAGTTAATACCTTAGTTGACTTTGTCCTGAACCAGATTATGGAGTCTTTGCCAAAGAAAACTATTGTGGACAGATTTGTGGACGGACATCAAGCTGGCACAGAAGTGCTTCTAAACTACTTTGAGATTTGCCCTAGAGAGTAGCCTCAGATATTATTTATAAAGGGGCAGATCATTCAGCACAAGTAGTTACATCAAAAAAAAATCCCACCAAGCCAAAAAAGCCACACAACAATGAACTACTCACTCACATGGGTAAAGCAAAGTAGATGTGATACTCATTTATATTTTTGCTGCTCTATAACCTACAAGAATTTTCTTATCCTGACTTCTTACTTATGATCAAGTTTGCCACCCCAGGTCCAATCCTAGAAAGATGCTGAACTTCCTGAAAGGTCCCAAAGGAAGACAGCCTCCGACTTGGATGGATCAGGCTCTTTGAGTGACTGAACTATGAACATGACAAATCAGGTATACAATCCTGGTATCATAAAATATGAAACTGAAATTATTCTCTGGTGCTTTCCTGTAGACCACATGTTTTTATACCTTAAAAAGATTTATTTCCCATTTTTCATGCATAATCTGCCATATTCATTATTTGCAATATCCCATAAAGGAATTAAATAGGAATTAGAGTCTGGGAGCGTCGTATCCATCACTGTGATACAAACTGATGCCAAATTCTAGAAGTCATTTAGCCTTTTATGTAAAGGCAGTGGCTGTTTTCACTTTGTTTCACAAAGAATAAAGAAAACACAATACCCCAGAAGATTTTCAGATGTGTTTTTTCCTCTCCAAAGAAAAGGGTGGATGATAAAGCTACACACACCTTTTAATCTTCCACTTAGAGTTTTTACACATATATTCCCTGGCAAAAACCCCAGGGTCTTCTCTTTCCCCTCCCTTTCTCTCACCCCCTTTCCTGCCATCTCCCTTGCTATAACTCAGCTAACCCAACAGAACCAGTCAGTTTTAAATTTCAGTTGGGACCCCGGTGACCTGTTAATGAATCTACAGAGAGGAGAAAAACTCACAGTGTTGAGTTATGCCTGGTGTTGCTAGCTGACTTGGAGTCAGAAATGCTTGAAGCGTTAACGTAATTGCAAGAATGTGAAAAATGAAGCGTTGGGCTCCTGAGCAAAGCGAAAGGTCAAAGCAAGCCCTACACAAAACAAGTCTCTGGAAGATGGCCTCATTAGACCATTAAATCAGCTTCTCCTTTTTCTCCTTTGTAAGATGTTTAGAGTGTTTTATTTTTATTATTGTACACGTTTAACTCTTTCCAGGGCAGAGGGAAAGTTGTTCAGACCTACTACATAATTATTAATCTTTAAAAAAGTGTTATGCAGCATTGATTTGCATTTGTGGATCTGAACTGGGATAAAGTCAATAAATGTTTGGTGGATTACAGACCACTAGTACTTTGGTTTGCCAGATGATCAATATGTTGTATAGCTTAGTTTTCTGTTGAACAAGTGAGGTGACATGCTAAGAACAACATAGACCGTCACCACTAATAAAATTAGGATAATCTTTCAACATTTACTGCCTGAAGGCCCTTTACTTAACTCTTCCAATGCCAGCATGTTTCTAATAATACCAAATACAGGCTAGATTAACCCTTTTGATGCCAAACGGCAGTCATGCACTGTAGTGGAGAGACTGTCCTCCATAAACAAACAAAATGCCTACACCTTTTTTGTTTGGTTCAAATTTTAAGAATTATGGATGAATTCTTCCAGGTAATAAATAGACCTGCCTCATGCAGAGAAACTCTGCAAAATACAGTCACCACTCACCCAATTCCTTTCCATCTCCCCCTCCCAAAAATAAAGTAAAATAAAATAATAATAATAAAAGAAAATGAAAAAAAACTCACAGGATGAACATCATAGACTTAAGGCAAAAGCAGAAACCCCTGGAAAGAGTGCTCTCAAAAGCCAGAAGAGACTGACTCTACGATGAATCAATCTCTGCTGCCACCAGGCATTAGTGGGGAAGACTGTAAGTTGCTAATGTAACCCAAGACTCTCTAATGAGCTCCCATTTCCAAGAAATCCTATGGGGCAAGTAGAATACTTGAAGCAACATTTGTGGAAGCTCTTGGCAAAACTGCAGGGAAACCAAGTTGACCCAGGTAAGTAACTGCACTGGAATAGCTCGAGACGGCATCTATCCATCTTGGCATTGCCTGGGACAAGCTCACAGCCAGTTCAGGAATTATAAAGTAAACCTTGTCCCCCTCAAGGAAGCCTAAGGAAAATTCAAGACAGACCTCATTCTCTTTAGACTTTCCCAGGACTAAGAGGGGAAGAGCAATCCAGAACCGTCTCCAATGGGAATTCTACTGGTGCTGTAGAATCATCTTTCAGCTCTAGCAGCTGAATGGAACAGTGATTTGCCACTGGACGTCTGCTTCCCTTTAGAAGGCCTGGGAAGTATGCTAGCAATGTTTTACCCTGCTAGACTGGACAACACTAGTGACTGATTTGGCCCCTCAGAGGTTGCTCTGCTTCTGCAGAAATGAATAACAGGTTTGTTGAAATCATATATATTGGCAGAAACCTCAGCTTCCAGTGGAAAGTTGGTGTAGTAATCATCAACTGCTTTTTCTAATGCTTAGCAATATCTCCCAAGCACCCTGAGTTATATGCAGAAGAATTAGAGACCATGAAATGCAAGATCTCTGGACATTGATACAAGGGATTTCTTTACATCAAGCACAGCTCAATGAAGGAACTTTTCTAATTTCTAAGGGGTTCCTGGAGCAGAGTGGTGATACAGGTGTGAGGAAACTTCCTACCTAGGGGTGGAATGAAAACGGCCGACCACCCAAAGAAATCATTTTTAAGCATGTAAATCATCTCCTACACCAAGCACCTTTGCTACAACATACCACATAAACATTTGATCAATACTAAAGCCTATGGCCAGCTAATAGACATAACGTGCTGTTTAGAAGTCAAGCTTTCCTTTACATTAGCTGTTGAAGCTGCAATTGTTCACACTGGGTGTTGTACAGCTCCAATTCAATCCCATGGAAAAAAATTCTTGTGACTCATGTTGGAGTTGGATCACACCCTATGCCATGGCTGCTTTCTATCAGCAATAAGATTACAAATGTATAAACAATTCTTACAAATAGGAGACAAAACCAAACCACTCTACCAGAAACAAACTTTGCAAGTTCCTAGAATTGCAATGGGTACAACACCAGATCATGAGACAGATGAGGGGAACCAGCTCTGTGCCAAGCAGTGGGCCACGTGAGAGACATGAAATCACATATCTGTTCTGCCGCCTAGGCATGGCAAATATCACGGCAGGAAGCAGTCTGCAGCATGAGAATAGTCAAAGCAGCTCTAGCCCTGAACACTGCGCCTCTCTCCAGTTTTGGGATCCTGCATGGCTAGTTGGATGTCTGCCCTGTCAGTTGGCTCTGCTGGGCATGTGGAGGAAAACAGAGAGGCAAAATACTGCAGAAGCATGAGAAACATCTTGTGGTGGGACCATATCATAAGACCTTAAAAAGGTGATGTGTCTCTCACTAGCGGAAGCGTTCCATGTTTACAAAGAAAAGCAAGAATGGAGTCCACCTTAAACATTGGACTTAAAAAAAAAAAGAAGAAAAAAAAGAAAAAAAATCAACTCTGAGGCCAGATCCAAGAGTGACAGCAGGCCATCTTTACCCAACATTTAGCACTGGAGGCTTGACTCTTACACCTTCTGGAGTCACTTATTCTTCTAATAAGCAAGTGTAAAACACTATCATAACAGAATGACAGCCTTTGACACTCACTCAGCATGGATGCAAATGACCACACATAAGGTGCAATGCAGTAGGAAATAAAACAAAAGACCCTGAAAAAATAATCAAACCTCCTGAACCCTTGAGAAGATTTCACTGTACAGAAGAGGTTTTGCGGTTCAGTATATCTCTATTTACCATTCAGAATTCAGATTTTCAGAAGCAGAAACAAGCAAACATTTCAAGAAACATTTTTCTGTCCAATTCAGGTTTTGCTTTTGCTTTATATAATTGAGCAGCTTCATAACTTCACATAGAGGCCTCTTTCCTAGATAAAACTTCAGGTTATACTCTCTGTCTTTAACCCAACTCAAACAACTGCACCACAGCTGGAGAGTATGTCTGTCATTGTATTTACTTACACCACACAAAAATAAACTGTAGATAACCAAATTTGTAAAGGAATTGGCAGAACTAATCAATTGTTATTACAAAGCTTGTTTGAAGATTAGATATTTTGCTTTGAAATAATAATAAAATGCAGCTAAGTGGGTTAGGAAAAGGAAATACCGTCTCCCTAACTTACAGCTGATTATACTGCAAGTCTGCCACTCCATGTTTACTCTAAGGCAGATGTACTGATATAATGAAAAAAGCTGGAGTTATTTTAGTCATGCCTACTTTGTGGCGGGAAAAAGTTTGACCTTTTACCTTGCTCACTGCTGTTGTCTCCACTCTGGGAAGCGTGGCCCCCACTGGAGGGCCCTGGTGTGCCTGCCGAGTGCGTTGAGGTTGCATCATCGTGGTCTCTCCAAGATGAAGGATTCTGGTGTCAGAGTGCCAAGGAATTTTTTCCACGGTTCCCATTCCAATAGCAAATGAAGAACAGAAAGAAAACCGGGAGAAGAGGGGAGGAAGAGGGGGAAAGCATACACATTAGCATTTGTGAAATGTGTCAAACACCTATACTGTTTGCACAGTGTAATAATTCTTCAGCAAAGGCAAGCAGAGGAGATACAAAGATTTACTTGTTAAAACACAAGACAGATTTTTTTCTTTTTTAGATTTTCCACAGAGTTGTCTGGATTTAATTGTTTGAAAAGTACTGGAAAAGAATATTTCAGGAGAGATAAAAAAGCCATAAATATAGTTTCTTAAGGAGGTCTACAGACTTGGGGGGCAAGGGAGGACAGGGGAGGGAAGAGCATCTACCTGCACAGTTTATGATACCAAGTGTTCTCATTAGGATCAGAATAGTCGATATGCAAACTATCTCCCCACTCTTTGTTTTTCCAGACTGACTAGAGCTGCAAGGGGAAAAGAGGAGGGAAACTGTTTCAAGAAGCACAGGAGAACACACATGGGAGAGGAGTGTGTCCTCACTGCCTACCCTCTCTGTCACCCATTTAAATGTTGGAAAAACTTCCAACAAAGTCGAAGTTGTGAGGGGAAAAAGCAAGCTTTCTCTGAAAGACATAATGTACCAGGAAAGATGCTTCCTTACCCTCAACCACCACCTTGATATGACGCATTTCAAAAGACTTTCTAGATTTATCACTCTAACAGTTCGCTTACAAGAATTGTCAAGAATAACCACCA
This sequence comes from Amblyornis subalaris, assembly GCA_018881555.1. NCBI lineage: Eukaryota > Metazoa > Chordata > Aves > Passeriformes > Ptilonorhynchidae > Amblyornis > Amblyornis subalaris. Next base: position 2,279,518 of record JACAXG010000065.1, read on the forward strand.
GGTGATTATATAAAATAACATGTATAGTGATTTTTATGTAATTCTTCCCACATTACTATGCATAAAACAATACAAAAGGGAATGCGGAAGACAGACATACAGAGGCTGCAAAACTTGGCTAAGAGCTGAACTACTGTACTTTTGTCACATAATTCATGTACGTTTGCTAATTTCTTGGGTATTTTCTTTACTGGAGAGACGAGCTGCTATTTAAAAGGATAAGTGAGGAAAACTTAATGTTACAGTTTAGTGCTACTTTGTTGAGTGTATTCTCCTCCTGTCCTCCTCCCCTTTCCTGATCATTCCCAATACCCTGCTGTTGCTTAAAGGAAAACAGGAATTCTACTGTACAGGAAGAGCTTTATCAGCACCACATGAAGGCAGGCAAGAGATGGAATTTCCTCTGGCAGAAAAGGAGAGCAAGAACACATGAAACAGATCAGACTAGGGGTTGGACCTACATTACTTGTCACCTGCATACGACAACTTAAATTGAGTGCATTATAATAATTTGATAACAAAACAAACAGTAAATCTCCCTTCCAAAAAAAAAAAAAAAAAGCTTCTTAGGTTTGATAGTGGTTTAAATCTGCATTGTGAAATAACATTAGACTATTAAAGCATGAGGAGAGGCTGAAAGCAGCAAGTGACAAGTTGGATAAATTCTTTGAACAGGACTGCTCCTGACCTCATCTACCTCGATGTGTAGTAGGAATAAGTTCAACATAATCAACTGATTTACCCATTATAAAATACAGTGTAAGTGTGATTGGGACCAAGTCCCAAAATCTCTATTGAAACATCTCAAAGTAATCTCCTAGCACTGATTAGTACCACATGCTGTATAGCAACACAGAATAGAACTGCCAAATAACGGCTTGCTGCAATATCCAGCAACATAAATCTGACGGGCCTGACCTGGATCGCAGCAGAGACAAAGGAAAGAGCCCATGACTTCAAAAGGTTCTCAGTAAAGTCTCAGGTGACCAAAGGGTAAGAAGGATCCAAATCCCCTTCACCTTACAAAGACAGACACACACATACACCCACGCATGTGGTTCCATGGCAGGAAGACATGACTAAAATCAGAAGACAGGTCAGGACCTGAAATTCACCTAACCTGTCAGCACAGCAGACAGCACAACAGCACTTATGGCACAAAATCACCACCCCCTCCAAAACCTAGAAGACTGATCTACTTTTCCTCACACAGAATTACAACAGGAAAAAACTGCCACCAAACAATTGTATTTTATATTCATTGAGGTTATTGTGTTAATTAAGTCTCTAATTACTACTGTAATCCCACACAATTTCATTTAAAAAAAAAAAACAAAAACAAGAAAAAACCAAATAAACCCCCCACATTTTACCATCATTTTTCAGTCAGGTGGAGAGAAACACAAAAAGAAAGACAAGAAGTCTTCAAAGTTGAAGCAGCCCAGATGTTATTAAGAAGAACAAAAAAAGTTGAAAATAAGGTTAGCAAAAAGTTCAGATGGAAATAAAATACAAAAACTGAGCGAGTTTCTTTACAGCCTGGATTAAAATGCAGTTGTGCCTATGAGTTTCTCTTTTTATCTCTGACTTAGGAAGCCACTCAAATAGCTTCAAGCTGAAGGCAAACAGCAGACAGGAGCTCTTCAGCCCTCTGCAGCCTCTTAGCGTCAGCTGTTTGCCGGATGGTAATCAGATAAAGAGCTAGAAGAAATACATGAAAAAGGAAAGAAACAATAGCATAGCATGAGTTTAGCCCTCCAACAACATCGTGCTGGAACCTTCTTTTAGAAAATGTAATAATTGCAACATGTTCACCTAGGCTAAACTTTTCAGGGAACACAGTGAGTTATGCTAATTTTGTGTACTGCAGGCTCTCTTACACTGGCTGCTGTTGGAGCTCCTTATCACATGTATGAAAGTTACAATAATCAACTGGTAACAGCTCAGCTATGTTTTAAGGCAAATGTCATCCAAAACCTATCATACAATATTTCAAAAGCTAGACCGGCCTTTCTGTTTCAAAACCGTAACAATTTGGAAAGGATCACTGAATGAGACCTTGCACAGCTGAAAACACTTGCTGTCTCTACCAGGCTGAGTTGTTCTTGACCTCAGTTTGTAGATCCCGTTTGAGCAAGACAGACTGTATTGATTGAGAATTCAACGTATTTCTTGTGACAGAGTTTTCTTGAGGAAGCAATTTGGCAGAATTTTGTTGAAGGACAGAAAATATAAGATAAGATATTTACTAAATGTGACAGTAGAATGTCGAAAGAATTTGAAAAGGAGGAAAATAGCTAGACTTTAATATTATAAAAAATTACAAATAATTCTGGAGGTGGAGTTTACAGACTCATAAAAAGGCAGCATTCTTTTGCTTCGGACTAAGATCATTGTACATGTCAGCGAACTGCTCTTTTTCTCCCCTAGACCACTTCCAACCTCACATCCCTCAAGAAAAAATTCTTGGCCAAATGACTAATTGTAAGTAGTTATTTTATGCACATCTTCACAAAAAAAAAAAAAAAGGGACCAAATGACACATCTAAAGTGTGCTTCACTGGAAAACTTTATCAGCATAGTTTAGGTAATTGAAGAGATCCTAGTCTAAAGCCCACTATAATTAGTTGCAATTATTCTGCTAGTTTCAGTAAAATTTGTATTGAGTTATCACACTGAAAAAAAAATATTAAAAGAAGGAAAAAAAGAAACCAAACAGATAACTTTAGATAAATTACACAAACTGCTAGCATGGCATCTTGCAAGTTTAGTAATATACTTTGCAGAAACACATTGAAGAGTGTGGATGATGTCTGCCAAGATGCAATTGCCTATTTTGTGTACATGTGCACACTCTAAAAATTTCACACGTGTATAACCTAAACTAATGCCAGATACCACAGAAAGTGAACAGTACACATGTATCTATTCCCAGTAGTTTTAATAATTGGGAGTCAAATATGGTACTCGTCTTGCTCTTACCTAATTGTGTTAAAGAGCAGTGTTACTAGGAGAAAAGCAGTGAATACTGAGTAGAGCACAATGGAAGGAGATGGAAAATAGATACAAGAAGCTATGTCTCCAGGGGCAGTATTTCCTATTTGCTGGGCTACAGACTCACAGCTGATAATGCAAGTTGTAATTAATATAAAAGCAGGAGACAATATGGGGAAAGCTTGTACTAGCAGGGCCACAGGAGATCACTCCACTGCTATCCACTGTTTCTCATTTACACACATGGCCTTCCCTAGAAAACACAATTTTACCACTGTTTTTTCCCCTGAAAGTTAAAAAAAAAAAAATTGATTTAGCACCACCATTGAGTTTTGCTAAATCTAGAAAAGAGCAACAGAAAGGACAAAAGACAAAAGCCGTTCTGACACATTACTCTTGTGTTGTTGCTGAAAATCTGCTGGAAACTAAGGGGTTTTAAATACTATAGGATTTCTTGAACAAAGATGTTGTGTCAGAGAATTTTGATATAGGATAACCTCCTGATAAATTTCAATTCTTACTTTGTATGTCCAAAATATCTGCTGGGCAAGGTCTGGCTAGCTTTTTGTGAGTGTATGTAGTCCTGCTAGGGCTGATTCTGATCTCATACTGCTTTTTATGGTGATATTAAAGACTCAATTAACCATAAGGAATCTGCTTCTTATTTATAACTGGGAAGTAAAGTCAATCAGGCCAGCTGATACCCATGTGAGTAAGCTGAGCAGGATTTGGCTCACAGATTTTAACTGAAGTTTTAAGTATACAACTGTGACAGGATCAGGTCCCAACATAATTTTATCAGATGAAATGGACAAAATCATTAATCTTGAAAGAACAAATAAAACACAACTTGCTTTTATAAAAGAAACTACAATGGCTATATAGCTTATTGTTTCTAAAGGTGGTTGGACTCGAAGGTCTGGTAAATTAATTTCGCAAACACAAAACTGAAGTGAACTACTTGATACAGGTGGCATTATACCCCCAAAACACAATCCAAATCCTGCTCACCTTGTTCTTACAAGTAACACGTGTAAACACAGTGGAATGACTGACATGACTGATACCCTAAAATTCTTGCAAGTTTAGTAATATACTTTGCAGAAACACATTGAAGAGTGTGGATGATGTCTGCCAAGATGCAATTGCCTATTTTGTGTACATATGTACATACTAGGTACCAACATATACATGATAGACTATGCAGGACATGGAAATCTATCACGTACATGATCATGTGTTTCCGTGTGTGTATCTGTGTCTGGATTTTGCATGTGTAAAGTTCACGACAGTATCTTAGAGACCATGTTGAGCACATTTAATAATAAACTTGCTGCTTAAAGAAAGTTTCAATAAGCAAATAAGACATGAAAAACTCTAATTTGACACAATATGTATGTTTTCTGAAAAAGACTGCTCCTGGTATTGCTATTTTCCTACAGATGCGTATTTAATATGATTACTTTTTTTGCGCTAGAATTACACAATTGAAACAAAAACCAAGGCATTGTAATCTATCGAATATTTTTGTATATATGTATGAGTTTTGATACTTGTCGCTTGATTTTGCATTTGAGGAAAGTGTCAGGAGGAATTTTTGACCCTCCTAGAATGTGGCAGAGTTCTGAAAAGCTGTGTGCTTTGTATTTTCTAATTAAGATTGAAATCAGATGTGTAATCCACCTGTCACCAAGGAAGTGAGACTTGAAAAATCAGGGGTTTGTTGGCCTTTTTTAATTGTCCTTCTATGTGATTCTGTGTGGCTACACTTCATCTAGACTGATAGAAAACTCAAACCAAAAAGGGAACACCATCATCAAATAGATAGTGAAATACATTATTGGTTCAGTTTGAGAGAACAGAGTTTAAAATTAAAACACTCAAATCTGAGCTGTAGACTCAAATTTGAGACTTCAGCTGCTGACAGAAGCATACCTTGGCCCATCAAAAAGCAGGAATGCACAACATTGTCTACAGTCTTGGAAAGCTCCTGGTGCTCCTCGCATCTTCAGAAGCACAGGGCCTACTGCAATGTCCCAAGTCTTAAGCCACACTCTAAGTTTGCCTCATTATTGTTGCAGTTAGTTACTTAGTTTTCCTTCTGACACACTGCAGACAGAAAGGGCACTTTTGGGGTCTTATCTGGCATTTCTCAAAACTCCCACTGAAGTCCACAAAAGTGTGGCGTACTTGGAGACTGTAGCATCAGGCCCCCAATTACTTCTTTGTTACTCAGTGAAATCTTACCTGAAGATTTAATTACACTATTGGAACAAATATGTATTACCCTAGTTTTATTTTTTTTATCTGCAAAATGTCAGGAATTTGCACAGATCATTCTTCAAGGAGAAATATTAAAGACATATAAGTTGTCTGGATGTCAAAAAGTACAAAATAAAAGTATCTCCTCATCTGAGAGCTGAACAGTTTAATATTCAGACTAATCTTTCCCTTCTATGGCTGACATTAGATTTTTAATTTTTCAAGAGTCTTTTTTTATAAAAGAGATGTATGTTTATTTCTACCCATTTTTAATTATTTTATGAATTATGATATGTGTATTATTACTTCTGAGCTGCAAATTGACTAAAAGATATAAACAAATATCAAAAAGACTGAGGCCCTGATCCCATTTCCACAAAAGCCAGTGGAAGGAGAGCCATAAATTTTTATGGGAGAATGACTAGGCTTCAAAATAGGTTTGTGCTAAAGGAAGAATTGTATGACACCAGGTGAGGCCAGGTACAAAAGAAATGTAATTAAAGTACAAAATGTTATTGTATGCTCAAAAAAAAGTTTAAAAATCTCCAAATTTTACAAGCAGTATGTTTTTCAGATTTGAATAGCCTGAAATGAGAAAAACAAAATCTGCCAACAATCTTATCAGACATTTTAGGCTGAACACAGAATGCAGGATAGGGCCCACAATATTTAGCTGAACAATAATAAATTGTCTGTGTTGGGAAACCGAACTTGAGCTGCAGCTGCAAAGGGTTTTATTCCTCTTTTCTTATCTTTTTTTTCCCCTAACTAATCTGGTTCAGGCAGGGCATAGCTGTAATTACCTTCTTCCCATCTACAGCTAATACCTCAGAGCAATAAAAAGAAACGAGGGTGTTAAAAATTCAAACACTAATTATGGGCTGTTATATTTACTAAACACAGCAGAGTAATAACAAAAGTTTCAGCTTCTTGTGGCCAGAACTGCACTATTTGATCTACCAAGTCCCTGGACCCTTTACACTAACTATATTACATAACAGTTAATAGCGCACTAAAATAAAATTCAATAAACACATTTATTACCAAACATGTACAGCACAACCGCTTACAGCTGTCTCCTCTTTCCAGCACAGGTGTATCTCTGAAGAGTTCGATCCTTTGTTGGTTTTGGTTTTGGTTTCAAATTAAGTTATATAAATAGCAGAGCAGTAGATTTTGAAAGAGGAAGCATGTACTATTTGAGTACCCCATTTAAAGTCTTATGGTAAATATTGGTTAATGCTACAATTCTTTCTGTTACTTTCCTTCATGCCTGTTTTAAGGTCTAGAAAAGCAATAAAGCTGAGAGCTGCCTTAGCTCCTAATTCAGCACTGCCACTGTCACCACTACCACCCCTCACATTCACATTAAACACACACAGGGTAGCTTTACACCACTTAATAACAATGGAGGGGTATGGATTTTTGGGGTGTCAAACAGCTGTCACAAACTGTCACTTCCACAAGAGAAACCTTGGCACACAACAAATTAACCTACACTTCTTTGGGGCTATCATTATTCATAGCCAATCAGTTGAAATGCTCCTAGTATTTCATGTGCAAATAAAACCATGAGGGGAAGACCCGTGGATCAGAATAGTGGGCCAATACATAAAACAGAGGAAACAACATGCTGTCTCTGTCCTTCTGAAGTGGCTCATCATCACCCCTACACCAACTTTCACCAAATGAGATCTAGCCTAAGGCTACATATTAAATATGCATATCAAGGCAAATGAAAAAAAAAAAACCTGGAGAGCCAAATTGGACAAATTTGCATGCTTGAACTGCTGCATTTTCAGGTAGATGCTCAGAAATGATAGCTCATTTTTTTAATAGACTTGCATGTTTATATTAGCCATTTTTTTAAAGCTTTTCCTTGTCTATGAATAAAAGTGCATTTCTTCCTGCTGGAACCTTGTACAGTGCAAATATAAAACATGGTAGTTTGACTAAGCTATAAAAGAGTGTTAAAGTTTTGTCAGGAAAACAAGCTAATATACAAAAAAAAAAAAAAAAAATCCAATAAGGAGACACATTTCCCAAAACGCATGAATAAAATGTAACTATGTGATACAACTCTTCATTTCCCAGTTGGTGTTCTGGTTGCACAAATTATTGCTTCCTTTCAAAACAAATAGCAGGGGGCTAAAGTAAAAATGTTATAGCTCAAATCTCCAGGAAATAAAAGGCTTTAAATTATAATACCCAATGAAGTGGTAAACCCTAACGGGTGCAAGATAAATGGGTTGTCATATTTATTTGAGTTTCTTTTCGGGGCCACAAAAACAAGGGGAGATTCTTCTTACGGAAGATAATAGTTACCAAATTATCAAAATGCTAACCCTCTCCACTCCTGTCCTATCATTGTCTATGAATTTAAATATTATAATGGAGCACTGCAAATTGGCTTGAGCATTTGCCATCTGCCAGAACCCTAAACAGGCTAGTTTATCTAATCTCTTCAATATAAACATAAGCATGCTCCATTTCTACACTTCCACTTGAAACACACTCTTGTAAAGAAACTGTACTGGAGAAACATGGGGAATTTTTTCTGTTTCTCTAAATTTTACACAATGACTCACTATCTTTCAGGTTGCCACTCATTTCAATTTCTTTTCTAGTACTCTCCCAGAATACTTATGCCCACGAATTTAGGGTTGTAAAATGCCATGAAACAAATATTTTTGAAATTGTGTCATGCCTCATGGAGTTTATTATCTACGTGTGAGTTAGCTGATAAGCAGAGAAACTTTCAGGAAGCTCTGCATACATTTTTTCTCTCGAAATAATAGATTTAAAATGTAAAACATAGCACAAACCTTGTCATGCAGTGTTTACTGAATATAAATGAGAAAATGAAAGCTAAGGCTTGGGTCCAAAAATATTTCCCATAACTAAGCCATGCCAGAAGGGGGACATTTAGAAGAATTTATTATTACTTTATCTCCCAATTCAGCTTCAGTCCAGGTCTAACGTAATTATCAAATACACACAAAAACAATGTGTTTTCAAAGGAAACAAAAGCTCCTAGAAAGCTCATTCTCCCTGGGCTTCCAGCTACTTTTCTAAATACACTGGGAAATAAAGGCAGGCGCCTGTGCAGAAAGCATGGTTAACTTCACACTGGGTGTTAAATTAATATTTCAACCGCAAAAATATTAGACTGTATCATTTAGATTATTAGTTCAATTGAATCTAAAACTGTATAAACCCCTTTGCCCCCCAGGGATGCGTTCCTATAAATAAAGTGCAGTTCACACCCACTCTTTTTTACCAGAGCTATTCCTTCCCTTTTCTGCGGTACCAGCTGCAATCTTTCCCTTCACATCCTGAAGTCTCTCTGCATCTACATTTTTTGAAGGATCACAAGAGCTGCTCCAAAACCCGGAAAAACAAAGGCACTCTCCTCACCACGCACACCAATGTTCAGTCCTACACACATTACACTAATTCACCAACTCCTAAAGTGTTAAAATCAACCGCTAACCTACGGTTACTCAATCATCATTCTCTCCAGCTTTCTGTAATACATTGTTAATAATTGCTTCATCAAGGTTACTGTCTTTTATTATGAAGATGCTTCAGGCGTTTGGCAATAAGTCCATATTCTGACAATAAGTTGCTATAAAGCAAAAGCATTGGAAACTCTAATGTGCTAACCTCTTTTTTTTAATGCAGTGTAGTATTGCCAATAATTCTCATCACTTGTCATCCCCACAAGAGGGGAGGGGGGAGCAAATCAGCAAACTTTCTTTCTAACTTTCTTGTCTCTGTTTCCTTACATTGATGCATTGATTACAAAGTTGGCAAAGAACAAGAGAAAGCACCGATCCCCACATCAAACCGACAGTTTGCTAGCTCTGCAAGCCGCCCAGACCAGGAAACTTTACAAACCATTGCAAACTCGATGCTTTACAGATGGAAACTGAAGGAACCTTTTGCATTTCTACAACTTTACAAAGTGAGAGAGAAGAAAGTGTGAAGATGGGATTCGAGCTTGTGAGAGGTTAAAGTAGTAATAATACTAATAGACACCAGCAGCAAAGCAAGGAAATCGGGAACAGGTCCTCTAAGCAGGTTAAAGACTTAAAATGTGCCGTAAAGAAAACAGAGGGACTTACATGATCAGCTAAATTTGTGGAAGATCCTGAGAGTTCTTCATGGTCTGATTTGGAGCTGCCATCTCTTTCATCAATAACAAGGTCTATTGGCATTTTTCCTTTCAAACAACTAATGTACCGATGGCAGAAATTATCACACAATTCATGAACCTGAAAAGAATAACAAGAATAATAGAATCAATAATGGTCAAAATATCGTATTTCAACCTGGTTTTTTTAGGTTTTTTTTGGTAGCAAGAACAACCCTCTGATATACTCCACGAGTAACTCTAATTAAGGGGGACAATAGTTGAAGGCAAGGAAACAATAGAGAAATTGTTGCAGCACATATTATTCTCTAGAGACTTGCCGCAGCAACAAGTTAGAGACAGAGAGATAGTGGGCTCGGACTCGTGTGCTGAAGAAAATCGGATTTGATGATAACATCGGGACACTAGGAGCTGGACCCAGGTGGTACCTCCGGAGCATGCACAACCCAGACAGGTACAACTAGTCACTCGGGACGGGATCAGTTTAAACCGGGGCTAAAGCAAAGTTCTAAATGGCCAGGAGCAGTAAAACGAAGCTACTTGCTGAGGTTGTGGGAAGAGCCATTCTCGTCCCAGGGCACAGCCCCTGCCCACGCCGCGCAGGGGCCCCTGCCTCTTCCAAATATTTAGTGCTTGCTTGGGTTTATGTGCCTGCCAGAGCTGGAGAGGGGAACGAGTGCTTTCATTTCTTTTTGTTAAACATAATATTTCCGAGTGAGGAAAAGAGCTTCTACTGAGGAAAGGGGTAAGAAGGATGGAAGGGGTTTAATATTTAATATTAGTAAATGTTGAAATTACACACACACACAAAAAAGGGAAAAAAGCCGGGCCGGGCATGCCTGTCGGGTGTCACACGCTCTGATGGCACAGGTTACAGTGTCACACTGCATTACCCCTCTCTTCTCTATCTTCTCTGGCCATGTTTACAAGTCAGCCCCAACAGTCGGGAGGAAGGGGGAGGGGGGGCTGGGGGGAGAAGGGAGAAGGGAAGGGGAGAGGGGGCAGGGAGGGAATGGCGTGCCCCTCGCCCACCTCCGTGGCTCTTACCTTTTCTAATTCCAAAAGGTGAAACCTTAGTACTTGTATTGCTTGGATCATCTGTAAGAAAGTTTTGAGCAAGGGGTTACGTGGGAGACAGGAGCACGGGGGCTGGGCAGAGCCGCGAGCCCGAGTGGGAAAGGGGGAGAAGGGAATTGTCAGGGCGCGCGGTCATTATCCAGGATTTTAGCTCATTGGTCACGCTTCAACAATTTTGATCAACTTTAACCTAAGCACTTGAGTTTTATCATATTTATTCCAGGAGCGGTGATTAGTGCTTTATTACCGCGATCTTGGAGAAAACCTCTTCCTCGCCTTCTTATTCCTTTCTCAGCACCCCGGCCCTCATCCCTGAGGGTCCGCAGAGAAGTCAAACACACGCTCCCACCCCACCCCCGCCCGCGGGAGAAAGGGGAGTGAATGTGTGTGTGAATGGTTTGGCATCTTCTTTACAAGAGGATTTAGGCACTTTGAATATTGAAATCGTTCACATTAGCAAAAGAATTACATTAGAAATCTCCAGCTCTCTCTTCTTAAGCAGTTACTTCCTTCACTTTAGCTTCCCGTGGCTTTCAAACGCAGCTTTGCAATGCATTGGGGCTTGAGACTTTGCTGAGGCTGGCTATAAGAGGGTAGCTCTTCGAAGCCCCTTGACGGCAAGTTGCCGACCGGCCGGGGCCCCGCTCCCTGCCCGCGCAGCCCGGTGCCCGGACCGGCAGCCTCTGCCCCGCCGCACCGCTCGGCCGCGGTCCCGAGCGGCGGAGGGCACTTGCCGGCAGCTGGCGGAGGGGTCGGGAAAGGCAAGAGGGATGTAGGGTGGAGGGGAGAGCAGGCCTTACCAAATTGTCCAGCTCTGGATTTGAAGAAAAAAGTGGTTTTTCGGCGCGGACCTGCAAGAAGGAGGAAAAGCGGCGTGAACTATAGCTTCTGTCTTAAGCCCGGTAACCCGATCGCCCGAATGGGGAAAAACCCTTGTGACACAACCGGCCGGTACCAAAACCCGGCTGAACGCCCTGGGTCACCGAGCTCTCTCTGTGGAGAGGAGCCCGCTCCACTCCTACCGGCCCAGCACCAAGCCTGCCGTCGGTGCCACTCGTTCGGGTCCCCTGCTTGCCTCCCGCTCCCTCTGCCTCCAAAACTCGGCCACAGCTACCTTTCCCTATCACTAATGCAGAAGGGCGAGAGCCGGGAGTCCCAGCCCGGCAGCGTGGAGGGGTTGCCGGCGGAGGGGGGGTCAGGGCCAGCCGGGCCACCGGCGCGCACCCCCGCCCCGCCGGAGAGGGGGCGCCGAGGGGGTGAAAGGGGGGCTGCCCCTGCCAGCACCCGGCCGTGTGAGTCGAGGCGCTGAGGAGGCGGCGGGAGCGCTGGGGAGGGTCGGGGGCGGGGGGAGAGGTGCTGGACCTGTTTAGCGAAAACGGCGATGTCCTCGTTGAAGGAGTCGGAGGAGCAGACGTCCCCGCCGGCCACGCCGGGCTCCCGGGGCGTGCAGGTCGCCAGCTCGCACTTCTCAAAGACCAGAGCTAAGAGGGGGAACAACGGGTGCCTACCGGGCAGTGGCACACAAAGAGAGGGGAGGGGGTGGGGGAGAGGGGGAAAGAAGAGCTCTAATCAACATTTTTTTTTTTTTTTTTTTTTTTTTTTTGTAATACACCGACACACAGATGCGGACACACGGACACAGCCACACTCTGCAATCTCGCAATAGTGCTCCGGGCAGAGCAGGGGAGAACCGCATTTCGAAATAAAAATGCTGAGTTTGGTGGTGGGTTGGCTGTTGTTGTTTTGTTTGGTCTTGGTTGTTTTTTGGTTTTTTTAATTTTGAAATTGCAATGCCCGAACCACATCTCCCATGCAGTCCTCATCGATGAGGACAAAAGTGACCTCCCCTCCAAACGCACAAGGCACCGAACGTGCTCAGCAGCAGCTCAGCTGAAAATGTTACACTTTTGCCACAGCTTAAAATACCGCAAAACCTGGAAGATCCCATCCCTACCCTCCAGCTATGACCTAAAACGAGAGCACAGCTAGGCAAACTGCAAACTACTTAATACGTAATTTTATTTTTCAAGGGGCCTGCTAGCAAAAATGTGGTGAAGTTTCCTGGCTTAGGAAGCACACCCAAGTAAAATACCATCTGTCCAGATAAGTGAGCTGGGGAGGGGGCGGAGGAAGGGAGCACTTCGCGAAATATTTTCCCATAGTTGGTGTAGTCAGAAAAAAAAAATTATCTGCGTGCTAAGTAGTAAGCATGCATTTGTTTCTTTTCCCCTTTGGTGTCTGATCAAGGCCCCACACTCTGTCATAGATGTTACTAGCTCTCCTTTTAGGATCAGTTAGTATTTTTTCTGAAAGGCACTGAAGGGAAACGGTGTCATTCCCTCCAAGCAAAGCYCTGGTGCAGGCTGGAGTTTTGCTGGGTATGTGTTTCTTTTTCCTCATGTTCTTTCTTTCTTAAATAGAAAATTCAGCTCATTGCCCCCAATATATTTATGTCTTCTGTCTCTGGGAAGAGCTGTTTACAAGAAGTGAATCCCTTTTATTCTTACTACCTTCCGCGATGTGAATAGCTCTTTATTTACAAAGTTGGAAGAGTGGTATTATGGCACAGAGGAGAACACCAGAACAACACTTCTCCAACTAAAATCGAGAGCAATGAGAGCCGTCTCTAACTCCCAACCGGGGCCTTTTCGAGAAAAAGAAAACCCAACCCCACGGGTAAGAAAAAAAACCCAAAACACAAAAACGAAAAAACCCGAATAAATAAAAAAGAAAAGTGGAAGAACAAGGCAACACTACCTCTCCCCGACACAGCCTCTCTCCCCAAGAGGTCTGTTTTCCAGCACCCGTTTCCCGTGGGTGCTGGCACCTCAGCTGAGTCAGGCTGGGATCTCCCTCGTCCCGGGATCGCCCTCGTCCCGAAATCGCCCTCGTCCTGAGATCGTGAGCCGCGGCAGTGCCACCGCGAGGGTCTCCCCTCCGCCGCCCTCCCTCCGGACCCTCCGGGCTCCCCCCGCCCCACTCCGCTCTGGGGCCCGGCTGGCCGCTGCGGCCGCGGCCCCGCGGGAGCCTCCGCCGCCCGCCCGCCCCGCTCCTGCCCCGGCCGCTCCGTGGGCACCAGCGCTGCGGAGCCGGGCCCTGGCGCCGGGCGGCCCGGCCGCACCTACCCGTAGATCGCATCCTTGTCCCGCTTCAGAGCGTCGTTGACAGCGGAGCCCATGCTGGCCGGCATGACATTGGGGTGCGGGGCGTGGGCGCCGTAGTGCTGTCCGGCGTGGAGCGGCGGCCCATGGTTGAGGTGGTGCACCGGGGGGATCGGCCGGGGGGCGTGAGGGTCCCCGTACATGGACGCCGGCACCCCTACTCCGTCCATCCCGCCGTAGTGGGGCAGCTCATCGTACTGTCAAAAAACGGGCCGGAAGAGAAGAAAGAAAAAGAAGGAGGAGAAGAGAGGGAGGAATAAAAAAACAAACAAACAACAACAACAAAAGTCAGAAGAGAGTAAAGCACCCGGACAGACACAAACAGAGCAAAACAAAACAAGAACAGCCACCACAGAGAGAGAAATGTGCAAAATGAAATCAACTGGGACCGGGAGCAGGGGCTGGAGGGGCTGAGGGAGGAGTGGGGGTGCGAGGAGAGGTAAAAGGGGAAAGTGTGTATGCCTGTCTGCGTGTGTGGGGGAAGATGGTCCTCTTCAGCACGGGCAGGAGAAACCCTAACAAGGAAGCGGGGATGAAAAGGAAGGAAAAGGAGGAGAGAAACTAGAGTTACTCTGCATTAGAAAAGAAGCAAAAAAAATAAACAAGCAGAATCAAAAGCAACTAGATAAATAAATCAACACTAGGAAGGAGAGAGGAAAGGTAGGGTGCATGGGGACAGGGGGGGGGAAGATAAGGGGGAAATAATCTGAAAGTTACCAGAAACATTATTTAGTAGGAATTCCCCTTGTCCTTGTCAAAGCCAGAGACAAAAAAAAAAGAAAAAAAAAAAAAAAGGCAGCTATATGTGTATACATATATATACATTCGTATATACACAGACACACATATGTATTTCTTAGCCTTTGCTAGGCAGCAGCAGTAGCGGCGGCGGCAGCAGCAGCAGCAGCAAGCTTTCCCCTGTGAAACCCGTGCTACTGAGCAGGCAGAGAGCAGGGAAATCACGCTGCTGGGGGAAAAGCTAGAGAGGAAAAAAGCGTGGAACAATTGCAGAGAGACACACACACAGAGACACTCATGCACACACACAAAAAGCCAGTGAATAATTTTTGCTGCTATTTTTTAATAGTGGCCGCCATCATCATCAGCAACAGAGGAGAGCAAATCGGACAGGCCCCTCTTAAGAGAGGATTTATATATAGGTAAGTGTTGGAGATTTAAACCTACCCTTTGCGCCATCAGTCTGCGCTCCAATAAACTCCTGGATGTGTCGTATATTTAATATCCCAGTCCAGCAAAGAAAGTGATTTAGAGTGAAGAAGATTCCTTTTTTTTTTTTTTTGCAACCCACTTATAGACTTCTCCTATCCTCCAATATGGGTAAATAGTAATAATAACAACAACAATAACAACAACAATATATAAAAAACCAGTCAAGAACCACGATGAGTTTCTGTGTTTTCTTCTTTTTTCTGTCTCTTTCTCTCTTTCCTTTTTCTCTCTCTCTTTTTCCTTTTTTCTTTCTCTACGCAAAAAAAAAAAAAAAAAAAAAAAAAAAAAAAAAAAAAATTGTCAAGCCCCCAAACTGAAGGTTACGATCGGCCCGTCAGCAACCCACATGTAACCAAACTGTCGTGTCTCATGGCTTTTTGCCACTCCAGCTGTCAATCAAAGCCAGGGAATGTCAAGGTAGTGAATGAATGATGGTTGATGATGATGAAGAAGAGAGGAGGAATCTTTTTAACCCCGGTTTCTTCTTCCAGTAACTCCGTGCTCGGGTTTTGCCTTTTAGGATCGCTATAGGGTTGTTGGTTTTGGTTTGTTTTTTTGTTTGTTTTTTTTTGTTTTTTTTTTTTAAAGTACTGTGAAGGGGGGTGGGGAAAGATGCGAAGAAAAATTGAATAGTTTGCAAAGCCCGGACTTCCCCCTCTCTCCTTTTTTTTTTTTTCCTCCCGGCAGGTATTTTGTCTCCCTCTCTCCCTCGCTCCCTGGGATGAGTGAGTGTCAGTAAGTGTTGGCAGGTTGGCTGCCGGCTGCCTTATAGAAGAGGCTCAGTTTTGCGGCGCTGATCGGCGGGAGAATGAAGTGACGGAACCCGGAAGTAGTGGTGGCCATAGCCAGTCCTGCAGCGCGGCGGCGGCGGCGGCGGGGAGCGGCGGCGGGGAGCGGCGGCGGCGGGGAGCGGCGGGGCGCGGCGGCGGGCGCGGGCGCGGGGCGGCGGGGCGCCCCAGCCGGCGGAGCGCCGGGGATGCGCAGCGCGGCGGCGGGGCGGCCGCGGCGCCGCGCGGGGGGAGCCGCGCAGCAGCCCCTGCCCCGAGCGAAGCACGGCGTGTAGGAAGGAGCGAGCGAGCGTGCGAGCGAGAGGGAGGGAGGGAGGGAGCGAGGGAGGGAGGAGGGAGGGAGGGAGAGAGGGAGGGAGCGAGGGAGGGAGGCAGGGGAGGAAGGACAGGGAGAGTGCGTGTGTGCGAGAGGGGGGAGAGGCAGGGGAAACTGCAGAGAGCGAGAAGAAAAGTGCGGTAGAAGCCCAGCCGCGGGTTGGTTTGAGCTAGATTATTTGAGCAACAAAATACCTTCCGATTACCCGCGGTGTCGAGCGTCTGGCGGCGCGGGGCTGCTCGGTCGAGTCGCCGGCTCTCGCCGCTGCCGCGCGCGGTGCGCGAGCCCAGGGGCACCGGGAGCTACAGCGCGCGGGGGGGCCGCGCAAAGTTGCTGTTCCCCCGGCGGTGGGGCTGCTCCGGCCGGGCGCTCCCGGCTCCGCCAGCGCGCCGCGCTGCGAGCGGGGCTCCTTCCCTCTGACAATTCATTGTGCTTTTCTAAAAATTAATTTTCCAGGGCATGAAGAGAACGCCTCGTTCAAACCGTGTTGGGCACTGCTCTTCATTAAGTGATCGCTGCTATCAAGCAGGCTCTGGATGTCTTGAAGGGGGGGGGGGCGGGGAGAGGCGGGGGGAAGAGGGGGAAATCCCTTTTAGTTTTGCGATTAGGCTGCCAGGCTTTGTAAAGGGCTTAAAAACAAAGTCATGCTCAGTCTTTTGTAGGAGATATCCAGATGTTATGTAGATTTCTGTTTGCATGTTCGTTTTGAGCGGATCCGGCGGTGAGCGCTGTATTTTACGTGTGTGTTGCTGGACTTCACCGTTTATCGACGTTGCGCTTGTGGAATGTATGCTGGAGTATTAGCTCGGTAATGCCTTCTAATGGTAGTGCTAATTACAGTGGGGTTATTTAGCAAATTAAGTGAGATGATGCACCCCCCACCCTTGAGTTCCAAATGAACTTTTCCAAACACACAGGCACACACACACACGCGTTAATTTTGGTGCGTTTCTCTCGCCCAATCACTTCGCTGGAGCTACACCATGCCTTACCTCAGAGCAGTCAATTACCAAAGCTACCCGGGATCATCAATCATGGGGGATGCTTGAAGTTTAGGGGAGGAGCGATGGTCAAACTATCGATTGCTGCAGTTTTGTCCTCCCCAACCCCCCACCCTCGTTCACGGTCCCCTGCACATAAAATCTAAAACAGACTATCCCGTTAATAGTGGGATTTATCAATGATTATGTACCCGGTTCTGAATGTGGCCTCATACATAGATGGCTTTTGAAAATACACGGCAGAAAAAAATAATATTCCATTAGATTTTGTTTTGCTTTTCGTGGTGATGATGATGCTTTTCAGAGGCTTGTTGTTTGTTTTTTTTTTTAACTTTAAGAAAATGACTCAAGGGGTAGTTGTAGATATTTGGCCTGATTTTAATAGGCGAAGGGAATGAGCTCCAGAGGTCAATAAACCCCTCCAAAATGATGAATGATTGAGTACCTGTGATGATGATAGTGATTACCGGAGCAATTAAACAGTTTGATTAAATGAGCCATCATAACAATGATGTCTGCGGGAAATCAGCCCTCACATATAGAGAAAGATAGCGTGGAGGGCTGACAAACGCCAGTGGGCATTCCTGCATGTTCCGCTAGCGCCGAGCCCTGCAGAGCAGGGCTGTATTTACAGATATGAGGGGAATACGGAGAAAAGTCCCTCTCCTACTCTTAGCCAGAGTTGCAACCTGCTCAAAACCCGCCAGAAGCTGGAGAGCAGACGCGGGGTTTTTTTCCTAGAGGATCTCCTCCAAGATTAAAGCTAGTCCTAAGAGCAACCGA
Organism: Amblyornis subalaris; assembly: GCA_018881555.1. NCBI lineage: Eukaryota > Metazoa > Chordata > Aves > Passeriformes > Ptilonorhynchidae > Amblyornis > Amblyornis subalaris. The sequence continues at coordinate 2,297,286 of JACAXG010000065.1, forward strand.
ATTGCTGTGACTGACTTTCACGGGACTGTAAAGAGAGGTGAGTAGAAGAGCCCTTAGTATGTAGATGTCTTTCAAGCAGTGGTTAAGTCAATTCATTTCGCAGGGAAAAAGCCAGTCTTCTTGTGCAGTATTTTATACTCTGTCGTATAAATCGGTAACGTAATTCAAGATATTCATGGTAATGAATGCTTGGCTAATCCTTTGGGTGCGCGGAGACCTACAGAGCAGTAGGTTATGCAAATCCTTTCCTACTTTTACAGCTGTAGTTTTCTAACGGATTTTTTTTTAAGAGATCTAGTAATCGGTGAATATTATTTGGGTTTTTTCCTTCTTTCTTCT
>JACAXG010000065.1:2297716-2410216 GCA_018881555.1 Amblyornis subalaris
AAGATGCCAAATTTTTCAACTTGCATGGAATCATTTGCTTGTGATGCAGCCAGCTTAGAGGACGTGGTTCAAATATTTGTAGCTTCCAAACTTGTTTTTTAACCGAGGCAGTAGAAACCCAGAGCCTCGTCTCTTGAGATATACAAGTGTGTCTCTTTTAAAATAGTTTCAGTATCACCAATGAAGAGGTCTTTCCTTATAACCTGGCCGTGCAAAAGTAATCTAGCTGCATTTAAGGCTCCATGCATTTCTTCAGACCTCGAGCTGTAAGAGAAGTTCATCGGTTTTCTTCTCAAAAAGAAGTTTTTAGATGACTTGGCTCCCATAGAAGAAATCACTTCATTGCTTAGAATATAAATTTAGACTGCTTTTTTTTTTTTTTTTGCTAATTCTGTTTTTCAGAGGAGTTCATGTAGATCTAGATTCTCTTGACTGAGAAATTCTCAGAAAACAGACTAAAATCAAAGCTGAAAAAAAGCAGCCAAAGACTTTTGCAGTGTTCAATGCTACTCCTTTCAATTGTTTAATTTTTTTTTCATTTTTTTTCCCACCTCCTAAACTAATTAACCCCCTGCGTTGTCTTTCCCTGCTGTGCATGTGTCTAATCTAGGACAGGGACCAACTTTTGAATATTATTTTAACTTGATAGAAAGTGGAATTTCATATGGTAAATGAAGGTCTTTCATGTTCCTCCTGTGTCTTTTTTTTTTTCCACGTGAAAAGAGTTGAAGTCTTTTTCCTCTTCACTGTCCCAGTGGATTAAAGCACACAGAGAACGTGGTTTATAAAGCGCTACAGTTTAGCCATTAAAAAGGAATCTCAATTTAGCGGCCTTAAGTGAAAGTACTCATCTATTAACAAAGATGCTGTTGGGAACTTGGAGGAAAATGGGATACGTACGTGCAGGGGCTGGGGGCTTTCACATACTTAGGTGATTTTTTATTTACCCCTCCCCCCCTCCAACTGTGACATTTCTTTTAAAAAACAGTAATTCAGGAAAATTTAAATGGCTAATTTCTGTTTCTCCTGCATCACTTTCACAGCGAAGGCTGTTTTCAGGAAAAGTGTGAGATACGAGTTGGGGTGTGTGTGTCTGGGGTTTTCCCCCCCCCTTTTTTTTAAAAAATTTTTTTTTGATAGATCGGCTCAAAAGTCCGAAGAGAAATGAGGTGTCCGGTATGGAAGTGCATCTCAGTCAACCGCCAGCTCCTTTTGCCGAGGCTGGAAATGGTTTTAACAGGCGGTAAAATTTCATCTTGTGGTGTCAAATTGGGGTCAGTTTGGGGTTAGCGCTCTCAGTGTCCGAGCAGGAGCTGTCCAGCTGTGTGGGGATTCATTAAGGGCAAAAGATCCGTTTCAAGAAAAACAATACAAAGACAATCAGAGGGCTAAAGATCCTCTTCAAATCGCATTTTACAAGTGCACCAGAACAAATATGGATGCTGAAACCTATTCCCTTCAAACTCCCAAATCGGCTTCTTAGCCCTCAGAGGGAGCGAGAGAGAAAATCCTCTAAAACTTAAGAAGAGTCTGTTTTCAATCAGCCTTTCCAAAGTGTGGCATCTTAGTCCTTCTCTGGCTTTGAGACATGCCTCTCTTGCTTGCTTGTTACATCCCTCCCTCTCTCTCTCTTTTTCCACAGCCTTGCAAAAGCGGATGGCACAACAGGTAATATTTCAGATTTCGAGAATAAATCCCACCGGGGACCTTAAACCGCTGTTTTGCACGCGCGTGTGCTCCTAGCACAAGATTTAATGCAAGTAGAAAGTTTTTAGGGGCAAACAAGCCTTGCTTGCACGAAATCCTAGTGGACCCTGTGTGAAATTTTGTGCTCTCCTGTTTTGTGTAGGTGATGCTCTGGTCCGATGGGTAATTTAGGCTAGATTTACTTTCCGGTTCTTAGCATTTGTGGAAAGCACCTATTGCTAATCTGGTTTATTAAATTCGCGTGGTTTAAATCCTCTTAACGTCCCTACATCTGTTAGGACAATTGACGCCTTGCTACAGGGACAAATAACTTGAACCTTAATCTTGTTTGTAACTTTATTCAATGTTTGTTTGTATGCTGAGTTCAAGTATTTTGGATGATGCCATTGTGTTCGGTAACACGTAGACTATATTTGAAGGCAAAACTCCTCATAGACGGGCTAAAGATATCATGGAACACGGTGAAAAATTTAGTGTATTCGAACTGGCTATTTATTTCGAACTCTCATCCTAGGCAATGCGTCATAATTAATGAAGAAAACAATCTGCCTGTTAAAATGTGGTCGCGGGACATCACCATGATTCCCGTAGTGAAATCCACGTGAATTTTACTTTTTGTTTTGCTCACAAGGCGAAGTGTGGGGTTTAAAAAGTACCTTTTCCTTTTTATAATCAGGATTATGCCACAGTTTAAATTCCTACCCCCAAAACCGCTCTTTACCACACTCTCCTTTGCCCTTACGGTTGCTTTTTACAACTTCAGTCACTTTTTATTCGTCTCAGCACTCTTTGATTCGCCTCCGACTTCCCGCAGCTGCAAGACTTTCGAGGTCCCATCTCGGGTGCCCCTGTGAAATCATGCACGTTTTAGCGTCTGCAGATCACTGGGTTCATTTAGCTCCTCACCCTGATCCCCCCGTCTGCCAGTAGTGTGCTTCGCTTTTCAGCAATGTGTTGTTATTTGTCGAAAATCTTTCTAGTCCTGAAAGTCAGTGGTAGCCCATCACGGTGAACTTTTCTTGACCTCGACTGCGGTATGACGGAGATCTTTGGGAGCCGGATTAGGAGGAGGTTCATTTACTTACCTGTTAACTTCGCTTTTAACTCTTTCTTCCACCCCTCCCCCCTCTTTTTTTTAGAGGAGAAAAAGCCCAACACTGCACGAAACAAGAACGATCCGGAGTCGTCCTCCCCCTCCGACCCCCTTCCTCCCCCTCTTGCCCGGGACGCAGGGCTGTAACCCGGCGCTAGCGGGATGCCCCCCTCCGTGCCGCCTCCCTGCCGCTGCGGCGCGGCGCTGCCATCAGCAGCCCTCTAGCGCTATCTGGCGGGGCTCCAACACGAGCCCGCGCACCCGCGCAGGGCCCAGCCTGAGCCGCCGCGGAGCCGGGCACGGGGGCTCGCTGCGCGGCCGCAGGGCCCTCGGCCCCGGCTCAGCGACTGCCGTGGGACGTTGATGTGGCCCCTTCCCGTATCCCATCCCTGTGGGGCGAAACCCGCCGTGGGAAGAGGCATAGAGATGAACCTCTTCGCATTTGTCCAGTTTATGTCACGCGGGGGTGGGGTGTGAAGCACTAAAGTCAGAGGAGAAATGAGATTTTTGTATTTAATTTTATTTTATTTTACTTAGGCTGGGATGTTTGTAAAAGTGAAGACCATAAAGAGTTGATGTGTATTTCCATCACACAGCAGAAAAAAAAAAAAAAAAAGAAAGAAAGAAAACAACCGCAAACCTGTCAGGGCTTCTCACTAACACTGCTTGCACCGGGTGGTTAAAAATCTAGTTTGCAATTGTTCGAAGAAGCCCGAAGCATGAAAAAAAAAATTAATCTTTCCAGTGTGACATGGTAACCAAAAGGACAGTTAGGGCAAACTGAATGGCTTTGGTGTGATATCAGAGAATCCACAAAGGCTTCAAACTCTGCTCAGAGCTCTGCTCTAGCTCACTCAAAATATCCCCTTTTGTTCTCCAGCTGCCTATAAAACTCCAGAAGAGGAGCGCTCTCATTTTTACACTGGAGTTCTTGGTCCAGAGAGAACAATATACTCCTACCTCTTTTGAAATGATCCGGAGACTCTCACAACACACAGGCAATCACTCGAAGCACGAATTCCCTTTTTTTTTCCAAGAACTGCTCGACCCATTGTTTGAACTGGGATTCAGTGCACAGCCCAAAGAGAAAAGGAAAAAAAAATAAAAGTCGTAGAAGCCCGCTTTGGTATTGCACAGAGAGAGCTGACAAAATATTATAGCGTGTTTCCTAGAAGTACACGGTGAGAGCCGGCGGTGTGTTCCTGAAGAGGTTGCTTTTTATTTCCCCCCCCACCCCCCGCCTTAGATTGTGATCGTCTTTGTATGTCTTTCTTTTGATCCCACAAAGAGAATGCAATATACATATATGTGTTTGCTCTCCATACAAGAAATGCCATACAATGGAATATGCGGCCGGTTAGTCCTCATAATGCTTAGTTTTGCTGTAATTAATTGAAAACAGTTATTAGGTCGTCATTGGCAATAGCGTAAATAATTGCAGCAGATTTTTACTTAAAATTGACCGGTCATAGAGTGATAGATCGATTCGAGGTATAAAAATGATGTATCAAAACATCAATGTCGATTATTTGAAATATTGTAGTCGAATCTTTTTATTGCTTCATCGGTTAAGTGTCTGAAAGTGCTGTGTTCCAACATATATTTATGTTGTCAATACTGTCAAAACTGTCAGTTTTATTACAGTGGATTTGTAATACATTTCGGATTTGCTCATTTACATAAAATGTCCACCTCAGATACCCTTCCTTTTCTCCGTCTCTGGAAATCTATGTCAGTTTAATGAAAGGATTCAAGACTCATACCTGAAGAGGGGAAAAAAAAAAAAAAAAAAGGAGGTATTTCTCCATTATGTCCAATTTAAACATCCGTTTGGAAAGCTTGGGCTATTTCTGACTCACCATAAGAGGGAATTCCTCCCTCCCCTCCCTCCCCCGGCCCCGCTTATTCCCCCAGTAGAATTTAAACACTTTTCTACTCTCACACCTAGATTAAAGTCTCCAGGAGAATTGAGAAACTGTACAGGAGATAGTGATGAGCCAAAGCATACCTGTGAATGCTGCAACCCTCCCAAAGAGAGCAACAACCCCCCGAACCACTCACACACACGCAGGGGTTTGCATCCTGCTAGAAAGAAGGAGACAAAAGGAGCAATAAATATGTGTGTGATCCCTTCCTAACGGTTTGTAGCCCAAAGGAGAAAAGCAAATTGGAAGCACTATTGGGCATTTAATGCCCTCCGCCCCTATATTATCAGGGTCTGATCGATGTGATTATTCCCTTTAACTGTAAGCACTGATTTTTTATTAGCATGATCTCAGGCAAATCTCTAATTTTCTCCAAGAGTCCAGCTGAGGGATGGTGAAATTCAGGAATAAATAAATAAATCCATTGCACAATAAACTCTCTTCAATAGAACAAATAGTGCAATTAGGCAAGTAACTTTATTCCCCACCCCTTTCCAAGAATGAGGTTGTTTTAAAGGCGTTGGTGGATGGACTTAAGGTGTGTGAGGGTTGGTTTCTTTCCTTTTTTTTTTTCTTTTTTTTTTTTTTCCCAGGGACATCTATGTTTAAATAAATGCTGGAGAGATTTCTGAGTTCACAGGGAAGAAGGAAGGTTAGTTAAGGGAATGGCAGTGCACCTGGCAGGTGTTTTAATGACCGCCCCTTCCTTTGAACACTTTCAATTTCTCTGCTTCTTCTCATCCAAAATATCTTCCCCAAACCAAGTATGATTTCTGTTGTAATTCTCGTGTGTGCTTGTGATCCCTTCTGAGGTAAATTGAGAAGTATGCTGCGCAAAAGGAGGAAATCGCCCCTGGGGTGCTTTGTTTACTTTGGTTTGTAAAATCCTGCTAGGAGATGGTTTCCTCAGTGTGTGGCAAGTGTTTCTTCAAGAAATTCATCAGCCCTTCTACAATTACTTCGAGCTCCGAGGGAAGAAAGCTGCCATCACTTTCTCACATCCCAAGGTGTTGCATGGGGGAGAGAAGAAAAGGCTGGAGCATTTAATTATAATGATGAGGGGCGGGGGGTGGGGGGAACGAAGGCTGCAGAAAGCCGTCCCAAGCCTATACCTGGAAAAGAAAAACCTGCAAGGGTATATTTGGGAAGCGTGTGCCATTTAGACGTGGGGAAAAGTACCCCATCTTGTGCAGTAATTAGTCTGAACAATAAACATAATTGGAACAAAATCAGTTGGAAGTTTCTACGTTTTTAATTACGTTTCATTTTGTGGTAAGCTGTAAAATTATGAATGCCTCTCAATTAAACACTATCCACTTGTAAAGCATTTAACAACAATTATTCCTTAATCAGTTGGAATGCTAGCCACAAATGATGCTGTTAAACATCAAAGGGATGCGTTAGACGTTACCTTTTAGTCATAAGTAAGAGGATTAATGTCTATAATTAGAGGGGATAAATACGTGCATAAATAAATCTAATTTTTTTACACGTTCTCATCCTGTTTGGGAGAGGCGAGGATCTTTGACATTGCTCGCACTCCTAGCTTTTCCCGGTCGGAGGGGACCCGGGAGCAGCGAGGTGAGAAGACCCCTGCGGGGAGCCCCGATGCTGCGCGCAGCTCCGCAGGCGCCGGCCCGTCCCCTGCGGCCGCACCAGGGTTGGGGCTGGGCCTGGGGTTCGGGCCCACCAGGGACACGGGGGAATTTGCTGCCCTACTTGGCTTTTTTTTTTTTCTTTTTTTTTTTTTCGGCACCTGTGGTCTACCTGACGGTTCATTTCCCTTGGGGACAATTTGCTGTCCCCAAACGAAGCTCGAGATTTGAGTCGAAAACCGCAAATAAAATTAGCATGACCTTGATTACACTCCGTATGAATATCTCATTTACCTAATGACTTTATGTCACGTACGCAGAGGGTCAATTTCCTTTTAACCTTTCCCATTGCTGCAGTAAGCATTCTTTTATAATCAATGGCTGTTTGAATAATCAATTCGCATTTTATGATCCCTGACAAACTCAATATACGTGTGCCTGGTTTCAGCAAAGCAGCCGGCCCGGCTCCGCGCCGTTTCCACCTCCGAGGAGTTTGCGGCGGGGTTCCCGGCTCCCCGGGGAGCCGCCCGGGCCGCGCAGGGCAGCCGCCGCTGGGCTCCGCGGGGCTGCTCGGGCGCTGCGCCGCCCGCCCGCTCCTCTGGGCCCGCCCGGCCGCCCGCTCGCTCCGCGCCGCGGCCGCACCCGCGCAGCCCCGCCGGCGGGCCATGCCGCCCTGGGCAGACCCGGCACAAAGGCGCCGGCCAGCATCCCCCCGCATTTCTTTAGCGCTGGCAATTTCGCGTGTTTTCTCAATCGCTCAACCCAAAATGTGCGGCTTTCCCGCCTTCTTCCCCGGTCTCCTTCTTAGGAATGTGCACAGCAAAACTCCGTCGCCAGGGACAGTTCCCCCTTTTTGTTTTTCCCGGGACAACCAGCCGCGAGGTGACGGTTTCCCCGGCTCTGCAGCCAAAGGCAGGCGGCTGCCCTGTAGACCGACCTCCTCGAGCACTTCTGAGGGAGGCCTGGTGTCCTTGGCCACGTCGGCATCTGTGAAACCTCGAATGAGTCTTTGCATCGGTCTCACTGTACCGCTGACGTTCAGGAGCCCCAGTCACTGCCACCAATCCTCTTTATCACCTCTCCAGTCACCTCCAAAACAGGGGTCGTGAAAGTCGTCCCAGAAGCGCAGGCCCTAAGCACAACTCGAGTGCAGACGTGTATGGGGAAAGGAGGGGAGTTAGGGCAAGCTGAACTTTGCAAATATTTTTTCTATAAGTAGTTCACGTTTTCTGTGATCTCTGGTGTGAGTTTGGAACTGAGACTTACTGCAACTCCATTCCCTGTGTTGGATAATTAATGCTGATTCATAGCAGGTTCTACCTATGAATGTGTGTTTCGTTTCTCTCTGCAGGGTCCATGGTTCTTTGGTATGTTGTTATTCCCCAAAAGGTAATTGCACTTGATATTTTCTCGGGCTAGGCTCATTAGCCAAGGGCAGGGTGGCGTTGCCAGTCTCAGACTCTTTCAACAATTCAATGCAAACATTTGCCCCAGAGGTTTCATACAGCACTCCCAGCTCACAAAAACAGTCCTTGGGTACAACATTTCTCTTAAAAAGCCTTAGATATATATATATATTTTCCACCCAAGCAGGAAGCATTTTTGTGTAGGGGTTTTCAGATTAACCCGTCATTGTAAGTGGTCAAAGCTACACAAGAAGATTACATATTGCCTCGGACTGCAGGAGTCTGCCCTTCCTTTTATAAATAACCAGGACACAATCTTGGATGAAACGGTAGAAGAGGCACCACATCTCACACTACTCTGTATTCAGTTCTTTACACTCTCTTAACATTTACAAAATACATGTTGAAAACACTTTTCCACTGCCCGCCATTACAGACCTAACCTGACTTCTTTCTCACCCATATCTGCTGTCATCTCTTTAGCTCCTTTCATCTCTCCTGCTCAATTAATTACCTCACTAATGGAAGGCAATGAAACTCAGGTATAAGGTAAGTTAGGGAACATATAGTTGCTAATACATACTATTTTATGAAGATGAATCCTCCATGACTGTTCCAATTTTATTTTTTCCCTCTGTTGTTCATAATTTTGAAAATATTATTCTTCTATTTGAATCTTGTCAGGTTGAGCAGGATGATTCACAGTAACGCTGCAAAGAAGATCCTGTTCTCACAGGAGAAAATGGTCCTCACAGGACAATGAAGAGGAAGCAGAGGGACAACATCTAAGCTTAACAAGTTCTCAGACATCACCATGTTTTCCATGCAATTTGTATTTATGGTGAATTAGATGAGACATTCTCCATGGTAATGGTGCTAAAGGGCAGACACTGGTCTTAATTCCAAACAATAGGCCCTGTGTCTAAATTGTACATCTAACTGTCTTACTGTGTTTACATACTTCTGCTCACCGTGATTTTCCCATCACAGTTAGCCAGTAACTTAAAAAGCAAAGCTCACCTGTGCTGTATCACCACTGACTCCAATGTTAGTACATTAGAAAGGAAATTGTCCTATATTGTGTGGCTACACAGCAAATAGGTCTAGCAAACTAGACACACGTCACCAGTTTTAATCCTCACTGACCAGAGGGGTGCCAATTGTTCTATACACATCAGTCATCAGAGGGACCAAAAGTTCATAGAAAAACACCTCAGTGCTGGGAATCTCTGTCAACAATGTTTTCCATGCTGACAGTCTTCAATATCAAGTCCAAACCTGTGTTCCAAAGTCCCACTGATAGAAGGAGAGCGTGGATGAAGGACGCAAGGTAGGATTCTGCCAAGTGGTTTTGCAGGATGCCAGAGGTATGGAGAGCAGGATGCTGGAGGTATGAAGTACTCAGCTTTCCAGGTCATACTGATAGTAAATGTGTACAGTCACCACCCTTCCAGTAAGCCCTTAGTACAAGAAAATATCAGTCCTTTAATTCATACTTTGATGATTCACAGCCATGGCACTTTTTTGACACTTTAAGTATCTCTCATGTCATGGTGGTATATTCTGCTTTTTCAAAAGTGTTTTTCAAGATGAACTGGCTTTTCAGTGATGAAACATGATCAAGTTAATGTACTAATAGATTTCATTTTTAAAGTACCTGCTAAATTTAAAACTTGCCTCATGCATTTACAAACCATCACTAATAGTTCTATTGATCAATGATATAAATAGCTCTAGCAGAAGCTTTTCTTTGATGTAGACAAATATAAACAGCATTGAAAAAATAACACACAAGTGATTGTTCTGTATTCTTACCTTTAGGCTATATTACAATCACAATAAGACATATCTAGGCATGTGTCATACTGGATAATACCATTTCTTGGGTGTTTCAAGGCACAGAATTTTAACTTGGACTTCACAACTGAGACTTGTCATTTAAAACATGATACTGGCACTACTAAAAAAAAGCTCTACTAATATGTAATTATTAACCCATATATTGAGATTTTTTTAAGAATTACTTCACATACTCAGATCCTTTTATTTCTATTATTCATGTGCCAAGCTGAAAATAAACATTTGAAATATTTTTCTCTTTTATGGAAGAGATTATAAAACTATTCATTTGAAATGACCTCTTGGATAAATGCAGCTATATTTTCTGGGCTCAGATCTCTTATTCCCAGTTGGGAACCCCACACCAGATCAGGGAATTTTGCTTCATTTCACTTCAAAATATTGACCAAGAAAAGCTTAGGCAAACAGTTTCCAGTCATTCACAATATGTTCATTTGGGCTTTTAATTTCATTATTCTCGATGTGTTACTGATCACCTATCACACTTGCTCTATTTCTGAAAAGGTTAGTTGAAATTATTTAGGAGACTAAATTTATAATAAAAGTGCCCAAGAAATATTCCTGTCTGTGTCTGTATCCTTTTGTTTTGTACAGGTATTCATTGATAGCCTGATTCTGCCTCCCTTCCATTTGCTAAGAGCAGGATTTGATCCATAAAGCAAATGCATTCATCTAATATTTGTTCAAAGAAAAATCCTGCCTGCTTTAATGTTCACATATATGGTCACAAACATGGTCAAAACAAGAGCCATCTGAATCCCCTAGAGCTGCTTTGCAACTAGTGTTGCAGCATGAAACCAGAAAAAAACAATTTTACCACTTTAGGCTGATTTCAGCTTTCAAACATTATGGAAAATCATCAGCTGCCTTTTTTCCCCCTGCTCCTGGTTTAACTTCAGATCACTTCCCCTTGGCAAATGGCTTTTGATACTCAAGTAAGATCATATTTTTTGATCCAGAAGCAAATTTATTTTTGCTGTTGTTTCCAGACTTGATTCATTAAAGAATGTCCTGTCTGCAGCCAATATGTTCATGGTAACTGTTCCTGAAATAAAATCTAGCAAGATTCTTAGTATTTGAAAGAGGCATTGCTCTCATGACACAATTCTCCATAAATGGGAAAAACCATAAAAAGATCTCAGCCCTGCTTTCCTCGGGTACCTAACAGTTTAACAGACTTGTTTGAGCTTAACAAGCATGAAAAGAGTGAGATTTTGGACCCACTGTGCTGTAATTAGTATAATTATTAGGTGGAGTTTGTCCTGGGAAAGGGTATATTATTGTACTGTATTCTTAAGTTGAGGATTTATTCTACTGGATTTTCCACAAAAATAAGCAAAATGAAATATTTATTTTTCATCTGATAATAAAGTGTTATCAGGGGAGATTTTTAAGTCAGAGGAACAGCTTATTAATTTTTACTCAGATCTGGAGATCTGAACTGTTCTAAAGTTTGAAACACTAGGATGAGACACTTTAGTTTTGATATTTCTTTCTGAATAAAATACTAAATGAAGCCATTGCAATTCCAAGGAATCATGCTAAATGATGTTGATGTGAACACAGAGACAAAGAAAAAACAGTCAGAAATAGTCCATGAACCTCTTTCTAGTCACTTAAGCAGGAGAAACTCTAGTGAAGTTAATGTAGTTGCAGTGATATAAGACTCTAGTAAGGTGAGAATTACACAACTTGTGTTTAACTCGATGCTATTACTTTAAAAACAGAGTTTACTTCACTAAATAACCTGAAAATAAACACAAAACAAAGGGCAAATGAGACAAATTATAAGTAAGCATGCATGCAAAAAAGGTAAGTGCAAATTAGATTTGAATATTCATGAGTCACAAATCATTGACAGTTTGAGATAATGCAAAACAGCTTTATAAATGAGGTTAAGGCAAGGGACATCAAAGAAAGGCATTGCTAAATCAATAGCAATTTGATTGTGCATATACTTGTAAATTGTGGTTACAGTTTTTGTGACATAGGAGAAAAATACCGCATGTGTAGTGAAGAAGGCACACATAAATATTCTTTTTGAGTGTGTTATATTTTTGCAATTCAGCATGTACTTGGAGGCCTGACTTGTATAAAGTGACCAGATATCATTTTTTAATTTTTTCCTCCAGGAGAATTACAGTTTCCTTTGAGTATCCAATCTCCTGTGTTGTGTTGCTTAGTATGACAAAAAATTCAGTTGTCAACAATACCTAAATAGCAATACTGCAAAATAGAATAATTACTCACTCCATTTGACTTCAGTAGAAGGATCACCTGCTAATGAAAGTCCTGCATAAAATCATAGCCAGCGGAGATTACCTACTTGTTTCAGAGAATTTAGCTCTCAAAAGCGGGAATGAGATGAGTTGCAGGTCTCAGAGCAAATTGCTGGAGCACAGGGATTTGAAAGAATGATCACTTGAAGGATGGCCAGCCTGACCATTTAACCCAGAGCTTCTTAATTTTTCTGGCTGTAAGCATCAATAAAGTATTGGGTCTCCTGTCTTACTTGTGAGTTCTGTGGATATTAGAAATTGAATGGTTTAAAATGTTGATGAGAACACAGAAACAAAAGGCAAGACTGCCAGAAGTAATCCGCCCATTTAAAATTACTCCAGGATGTTTGTTTTTCCTAAGGGTTTATATTTTGGTTACTTAACACTCACTCCGATATACTAACCAATTCCCTTTCTTCAATAACCTTTACATTCCGTGTGCCATCCTTACTCTCTGGCATGACAGATGAGGCTTCAACAGGTCAAGTGAAGCTAAATGTATACATTTACCAATACTGACGGCAAAATCAAGCAGGGATGTCCATTTGGAAATGGTATAGGGTACTCTGGTTCTATAAGAAGCAGCATATGACTTCTTCCAGTGCTGCCTTTAAAACCATCCACTCACATGAATGAAGCTGGCAATTAACTCGTGTCAAAACATTGTAAAAGGAAAAACCCAGATGTCAAATAACTTAGGAAAGGGATAACCTTATGTCCTCCGCAGTCCCCCACATGAGCTTGTCAGAAGCTGATGTATCTCTCATGCCATCCCAATATGAAAAGATACCTGTATGTGCCATGCCTGGAATTCAGAGAGCTTCCTGCAATAAATTCTTTAAATCTGTATATTTCTCAGCATGAATAAACAATAGATAAGTTAGAAAGAGTCACTCAGGAATGTAAAAGGCCAGATTGCTGTTTCAGGAACATTCCCTTCAACTTTCCCAATCTGTGCAGAGAGAAATCAATCTCCCCTCAGGAAGAGTGAAAGGGAAAGTTACCTCTTGGGCATGGCAGAGATCTTGAAATAAATAGTCTTAGACTCCCTTCTGGGTCTCTCACTGTGACTGGCCAGGTTTATCAGAGGTTAATTATACCCATCCCTCCATATCTATAAAAGGAAGCTCACAATAAATAGCTTTATGGTTCTGTGACATGGAATTAGTAAGAGAATATGAGATCCTCTGATGCGAGGTACGAGTATATGTCCAACACATTAACTTTGTAATCCCTGTTCAAAGCTCTATCTTTAGATTATATGATACTGCAAGTTTTGTTTGCCTGTTTATAACCTTGTGCACCTTCAGTAAAGCACATCTTCATTTAAATGAGAAATTATCATCTCTTTACATTAGAAATCATTGTCAAAACAACTTGTGTATGCCTATAAGCAAAGGAGATAAATACCAAAATTCTTCTAACCTTTTCAGACTTATATTACACCCATCACCACGTAATATGAATGTTGCTTAAAGAAATGTGGTTGTCCTGGATAGGGTCAGCTTTGACTAGATATTGCATTACTTATGAAAATAGGTCAATGGTGTTACAGACCATTCTTCAGTTCAGCAGAATACCAATAGCCTGTGTCAGGTGAAAGTTTCAAAGGGTTGGGTTATTTTTATTTTCTAGCAAATTCCTTTTTCCTGAAGAAAACTGGAAAAAGCAAGATAAAATTATCACAACCAGAGAGCATGAGTCTCCACAGTATCCAGAAACCTGATTAATTTAATCAGGATTTTAACTTCTACTTCATTCCCAGATTTCTTTCTCTTCTTTTCTGTTGGTGGAGTTTTCTACATCTTTCCAAAAAACTGCCTTTACTGGTAATTTATAAGCCCTTCTTAATTCTACTGATACCAATTTCTGGCCTGTGATGGGATATAAACATTTACAGACCTCGTATGTTATATGTGACCTGAAGCAGGCAATGCGGAGCAGCTCATATTAGACCACCTGAATGCCACATCTCCGTTATGAGTTATCAAATCAAATAAAGGGCGACTTGGCTCCCATTATGTGATCTAGATTTATACACTTCTACACACTTCTTCCCAGGTTCAAGAGTGTAAACACTCCTTTTGAGAGCTTGCATTTTTTCGTAATCACAGAATAAACTGAGTTGGAAGGGACCCATCTGGATCACTGAGTCCAACTCCTGGCCCTGCACAGAACCATCCCCAAGAGTCACACCATGTGCCTGAGAGCATTGTCCAAATGCTGCTTGAACTCTGTCAGGCTTGGGGCTGTGACCATTTTCCTGGGGAGCCTGTTCCAGTGCTCAACCACCCTCTGGGTGAAGAACCTTTTCCTAATATCCAACCTAAACCTCCCCTGACAACAGCTTCCTGACATTCCCTTGGGTCCTGTCACTGGTCACCAGGGAGAAGAGATCAGTGCCTGCCCCTCATCTTTCTCTGACGAGGAAGCTGTAGACTGCAATGAGGTCTCCCCTCAGTCTCCTCTTCTCCAGGCTGAACGGACCAAGTGATCTCAGCAGCTCCTCATACGGCATCCTCAAGGCCCTTCACCATCTTTGTTGACCTCCTTTGGATGATCTCTAATAGTTTTTCTGCATCATGACCTTTGGCTGTCTATCTTTGCCTCTCATCTCCTTTCCTCCCCTTGTGCAATAAAAGCAAGACAGGAGGTAGCTCCCAGTAGGACCAAATTTGCTGCAGCTGGTTTCAAGTTTTCCGTGCAGTAGTCACCTTTGGCTGCTTTTTAGGGACAAATGTATTTCTATTGTATTTCTAGGGTTTTACTCCATTCTTTTTCAGTGTACACCAAGTTCTGTTAGGGGTGAGGGACAAGGCTTTAATGATCTCCACTACTCTGCCATGGTAGAGTCCTCAAAGTCTTTCATGAACAGGACACAGTTTATCCACATTTGAATCATTCAACTGGGAGAGAACAAAGGTGTAATAATGGGCCTCATGTCCAAATCTCTGTGGTTCTTGCCTTCTTGGCATTCCTTCTGAAAACTCTGAAGATTGTATGTGTGTGTGGTTACCTGGGGAAGATAGGGGAATGAGATGGGAATAACATGAGAAGACAGCATAGCTAGTTTTTATTCCTCTCTCTAAGTCAATCTGTGTTGGGATTTTCTGTTGGTCTTTGGTCAGAATCCAGGAAGGAAAAAGGAGAAGACTAAAGGTAAAAACTGGCCAATTCATCCATGCAGTGGAGAGTGGAATGGAAATAAATACAGCAGTACTAGCAATCTCATACCTGGTGAAAGGAAGAATTGCTAAGGTGAGCAGAGGAGGGATGGCTCAGGAGACCGGAGACATTAAACACTGTGATCAGCCAGCAAATGAACCACCAGCACCTAAATTCTATAATGTAGTCTTGGCTGGCACGTCATTTGGAGACAAGGAAAGTGATGTAAGTTAACATAATGTGAATATTTGCGGATAATTTACCATCAGCAGTGACTGTGAGATCACAGTGTTTCCCTGAGGCACCAAGGGCCTAAAAATGAAGTTTTTGAACGTAAGTGCACAGTAATCTGACTGAAGACAATGTTGTTACACTACTGTTATAGTAATAGATTAAAAATTATTTTAAATAAGGTAAAATGTTCCTAGAACATTGCTTACATTTCTAATCAAATGCAACACAAGACAGTTTGCCTTAAATATGTAATATATCCCCAAGTTCTCCTTTGTACATACAAGAAAACAGGTCTGCATTTGGGGTATATGTGTTCCATAGGTTTTCCCTCCTAAATTTAATCCAAATTGGTAATGCTTCTGAAATAAAAAAATAATTACATAATACATTTTCTCTTTAGAGTAAGTCTAGCAATTGCCAAAAACTGCTTGTCAATACAATATTAGATCATGTGTGACCCAGACCTCACACATGTCAACAAGTATATTTGTCTCCTTCTGTTATTTCAAATTACAGGAGAAAGAGACATAATCCTCACTGATCAATTGGGAAAAAAATTCTTTACCTTTTGTTATTTCAATGCCATCTGTTAAAATAAATCAAATGCCAAACTTACTACATACACAGGGCACTAAAATGGCTTTTTAATTTAGCTTGCATATTTCAAGGAAAGCAATGCATTTCTATATACTCTGACTTCTTTACATGAATTATTATGTACTGCAAGTGACATCTACTGGAGAAAGCAGAGCTAAATGCCTACTCTACAAACTTATTTTTTTGCTATTAAAAGGGCCTCCCCTCCAGGAAATACAGCTGTTATTTAATAGAAACCTTGCGTCTATGCCTGCTGAAATGCAGTTACATAAGTGCATTCAGGGTAGTTAAAATAAAACTGCCCTTTTCATGATACAGAATGTACAGAAGCCTTTTCCTTTTTTGATCTTTTTTTTTTAATAGAGAAGCTGTTAATATCATAAATTTGCTGAGTTTACAATAGGAGACTCTTCGAAAGCAGCAGCCGTTTGATCACAGTGAGTAGTCATCCTTGGTGCTATAAAATTACTCTGGATGTATTACAAAAATATTCACCAAAAGAAAGGTGGCTACAGGTTGAAGTTGAAGCTTGCATGTTAACAGATGCTATACTTTAACAGAAATTTACCTGAAGACCTAACGCAGAACCATACTACTGTCAATAGTATTGACATTACTACCTAGAAAATCTGAAAGCCTGTGCATTACGTTACCTCATGGTTGAAGCCGTCTACTGGACATAAATTCATAAATACCTGCACTATGTTAAAATGCTTGCAATCTGTACCTATCAAATGTTGCATGAGTTTAGTGCCTAATAGCAGCATCTTTAAGAAACACCACTTCTTTCATTGATATATGATCAAACTCCCACGAACACTGGGACCAATGTCGAAAGCTGTGAACTCAGAGGTTCAGTGCCACTCAGAGCTCCCAGGGGTGTCATTACTTCTTAATATGGGCTCTTGAATTCTTGCTTAAAAGCCAGTTCAAGCCCTTGTTTAGATGAAGCACCAAAAAATTTGGACTGTTCTTACTTGATACCAACACAGTGAAGCCTAAACTACAATTCCAAGCACTTTTAAAACTGCAATGGCAAATCGCTTCTAAAACCACTAAAAATTTGGAAGAAATTTCCCTAGTGTAGGTCAAACCCTACGGTTTAAATGAATATTCTCCACCAAGCATGGAAATGAATTTCTGAGCCAGAGAAATCAGGTCAGAAAGTAAATAAATAGCTAGCAGCCATTTAAAAATTTCTTTATCTAATGCAGAGCTTAACTTATTTGCGATTTCCTCCATCAAATATATTTCCCTTTTATTTTATAAGGAAAATTTGATTTTGAAGGCTAGGCTTTAATGCAGTGAAAAGGGACATCCTTTTATGCAGCAGTCAAGGGAAGATACATTTGTTGGTTTGGAATAAGTGCAGGAGGAGAGATACCAATAATTGTTGAAATGAGATTAAGTGGATAATCTGTATGTAATATGTCTGGGCCTGATTGTCCCCTCTAGCACTAAAAACGCTACAGAAGAGGCTAAAGGGATGTTATTTCCCAAAGGATTTCCATGTAGAAAAGGCTCCTGAACTGTTCCAGCACAGGTGAGTCTTAGCCTTTCCCTGGTCTCTGGCAGAATGGACTGGAGAAATGTCTCAGACATGCTGGATTCCAGAGTTCAAAACTGTCTGTGTGGAGATAGATCGCATGTGTTCACCTGTGCTCTAAGTTCTTGGCACCTCACTCCATCCTTTGGCAATATTGTTACATCCATATTCATTCTCAAGCTTCCCTAGCCCCTGGCTATCTCCTGGGATTCATGTTTTCCACAATAGATATGGATAAATCCGAGGAAACTATGACTCACATTTTGTCCCTTCCAAGAGATTCCTCTCTACATTTTCTCTTTAGGAACCCTCAAGATTTCCAGACTGCTGATACAGAATCCTGAGAAAGAAGGATAATGCAAAAAAGTGATTGATAAGAAGAAAAATGATCTGAATATGTAGAGCCTTTCACCTTTATTCTTGGAAGTATATCAAGACTTTTAGATTTTTGGATGCAGAGCTGAGAGATTAAGACAGCACTCAAAAACTCACTGATTTTTAAGCATCAGTATTGCCTGTTAGAACTGGTGTTCTCTGGACAGGCAAAATACAAAATTGTAATGCAATGGGATTAGTCAACTAAACTGGACCTCAAGCTTTGCCTGTGTCATGTAATTCATAGTTTACAATATGCTGTTTTATCTAAGTTCACGTTATTTTCTTTTCTAAGTTCATGGAAATTGCCAGAAATTAATTCCTGTTGTCTGCATGATTTTGTCCCACCAAGCAGAGGTTGATCTCTTCAAATAGATTTCCATTTCTCACCTAAACCAAGCTTTTCAAACTTTCAAGCTTTGAAAATTAAATTTCAATATCATCTTCTAAGCAGTGCTTGCCAAATGCCTTACAAATATCTAAAATAGACATGCATTTTTAGAATTTGAAAGGGGCACATATTCTAAAAAATCAGCCCTACACAATAATCTAGCTTTTTGCTGCAATCAGGTTTCAATCATTTTTGTTCAGCAATTTCATTTTTCTTATTTTCTCTAACAATTGCTAAATATAGCAGTCACAAAAGTGAGAATGTAAATTGCCCATTGGAGAATTAGTTCTCATCAGACTCTACTTTTACATTTTGGTGCATTTATATCAGTGTAAGGGAAGTGTAAAAGGGAAAAAAAAAAAAAGAGAAGTAGATAATAAGAGGGGAAGGAGTACTACAGATCCCATTTTTGCATTAAGCACCTATGCAGAAGGATTGCAATGTACACGCTAGCCATCAGAAAGGAGAATGTCTCCAGAAAAGCAGCTGTTTGAGGCATGAATCACAAAAACACCTCCATGATGGTGACAATGAGAAATAATTTTTACAGGTGAAAAAAAAATTGTAGGCTTGTTCATACATATTGTTTGACCACAGAAAACAAGCCAAAACCTCCTGACTACATTTCGTAGTAAATGACTATATGGCACTTGATTGTGTGTGTCCTGACTTCTGGTGTGAGGAACATGAATGTTATTTCCTGTGGTTTTGCATGAGACATGTGGGAGCAAGATTACATCTTTCATAAGCTGCCAACCTGATTTCACAGAGTCTTGAAAAACATGTCCTCTGGGGAGGAGTATCCACAAGTTCTGGATTGCTCTTTGCTTTCTGACCTTTTGATTAGCAGAGCTATGCTAGCAGATATTTGTAAGAGTATATATGTCCATCCATCTGTCTAGTGTCTGCTTCTAAGGCGGCTGCTGTTCATCCTTCACTCTACCTGAGGGGTACAACATCTTTTCTGTGTTGTGGCCTTCCTTTCAAAAGGTTTAGGATAAAAAAAATTCAAAAATCTGAATTGGTAGATGAAAAGATTCCTGTCTAAGTAGAGCTGTTTAGAAATCTTCTGAATATCCATTTTGATCATCCAACACCTAGAGAAGTTCATTGCTGAAATGCAGCATCTGGAGAAATTGCATTGCCATATAACAGCTAAATCTGCTATTTACTTGAGATTCATCTTCTTGTGCTGCTGAGATCAATGTGACCAAAGATTATAACCTAGTTGCCAGTCTTCCAGCTTTAACCTTGCAAGATGTGGTATGCAAAGTTCATCTGCTTACCCAGAAGTGTTTCAGAAACAGTCCCAAAGCTCTTTAATCTGCACATTTGAACTGAAAATTTCCCAAGCATGGGCTTCTTCCTGCATCTTCTGACATTTTCAGTTCTAGTTCCAAAGAAAAGTACTGTAAGCACAGTCTTTCTCATGATGTTCAGCACTCTCATACTCCTAACATAGGAGAGATCATAGTCTCAGGTGAAAAAGAGATGCAACCTTATCTTTAAATATACCTCTTTCTCTTTTAATTGTTTGTAAAAGCTCTGAGGAGTAGGCTAAGACAAAATAGGATCCTGGTGAATCCAACACAAGAGTGATCAAACAAGTACACAGATCCTCTGGATACTCTCACAGAGAAACTCTTCAATCTCTGCCTCAGAGAAGTGTCAATACCTTATAATGCACAATATTAAATGGGTCCATCAGAACACTGATATATTCTGTGACTGTACAATTTTTTATTATCATAGCAAAAAAATGAAATAAAAATATACAAATAATATTTCCATATAATTTAATTTGGTTATATAAATAAACACATTTTAAATAAAGAAAAAGCTTTTAGATACATCAGTTCTTAACTGGCTTTTCAGGAAAAAACAAACCAACTATTTCTTTGAGATGTGTGTCTGATAGACTGTGAAATAAGCTGTCCTGAATCTCTCCTCTTACACTGCATACTATTGTCATATATTATTAATGAACTAGGATGGAACTTGCCTATATAGAAGGACCTGAGGTTCCAGTATATAAGCAATGTTGTTTACACATTACTTTATACTTTTTGCAAGATGGTGCCACAGTCCAGAGACTCAGAAAGAAAAATGCAATTAAAATGTGTGGCATAATGCATGAGAACGAGGCAACATGACGTTGCTTGGCAAGTTTACTTCTTGCATTTCCTATCTTGCAAGGCACTTTCAAGTATTAGACTCTACATGTCATTTTTTATTTCAGTTTATCAAGAACTAGGCAACTACAACAGGTCAAGAAAACTTGGAGCCAGAAATCAAATCTGAGCATACCTCTCCATTCTTGTAATAAACCAGCCCAAGACATTTTTACGGTCAGATCCTCAAGTGCTGTGAAAGGGTAAAGCTGTGCTGAAGTCAATGGAGCTGTATTCAATTTACCCTGGCTCAGAACATGGCCCCTAATCCTTTAACAAGATTTTAATGTTAGCCATGTGATTTCTATCTTAAAATCCCTGCAGGCAAGGCTTGGATTGAGCAGGGGTATGATGGGGAAAAAACCTGAATAATTTTTCTTACTTTTTTTTTTAATTTTCGTCCTTGACTGTCATCTGGTTTTTCAGAAACTCAATATTCATTTGGAAATTAAAAAAATGTACTGTTGCAGAAAACACTTTGAAGCTGTGAAATGAAACTGGTTCTGAGCTGCATTCTTGCATCTGAAGGAGCTCTGGAAATTTTTCTTTGTGCAGAGTGATTCATTAACTGAAACACTTATTAACAAAAATATCAAGATTCTGAAACTGTCAGCCTTGGACTTGGGTGTTTCAGATGTTCGCCTGTTGTGCTTGGTCAAGGAGGTATCTGACAATCCCAGCAGAAATGCCAAAGCCAATAAACCCAACAGTGCTTGCCAGCCCTTCCATTTTTCCAGGTCCAGTACTATCCTGAACTGAAAAAATATTACCAAAGCAAAAACATACCCATCTTCTTGACAGCCTTACAAATACAAAAAAGAATTTGAAATTCAGAAATTTTAAAAGAAGCACAACAAACCACAAACCACTTCAAGCCTGGAACAAGTGAAAAAGTTCGTCTAGGTATAATAGTCCAATGCCCTACATGGAAAGCTTGTCTTCTCTAAAAGCCTTTGAGGATTTATCAAATCTCCTTTGAAGCACATGTAGATATGATACGTTAACTACCTCTAGGGTAAATTTTCCCTTCATCTCATTGTCCTTGTGACTTACATTTTATTTTTAATTTTTATATACACATTTCTATCACCTTTTAAGTTATTGTTCCTTAACATGCCATTTCCAACCGCAGTTAATCATCTTTCCCTCATTTTGGACTATTGCCATTTAAATGTTTACAGACTGTTATCATAACTTCTTTTCCTTAAGCGCTAACCATGAAGTACCCTTAGCCTCTCACAAAATAGATCACACCTTGTAATACTTGTTTCTGTCATCATTTCCTGGACTGTCTCTAAGAAATGTGCTGTGCATACTGAACATAATAGCAGGCAAATTCATTTACAAAAAAGATAATATAACAAAAAAATTTTTGAAGGATATTCTGAATAGATTGGCTTCTCCAAGTAGCATGGAATCTGACTAATGATAAGAAATAGAACACCACATCAACCATTAGCAATAAGTTAATAAAAATCTTAATTCATATCTCTTTGTTTTCGTGAATAGATCTGCTACTTGTGCAACATCATTAAATTGAAACCTCATGTCCAATATGTTCTTATCTCTCATCCCAAATCTTTTCCACATTACTGTTCTTCCTATAGAACGTTCCTTTGATTTGATGCCAGATAGTATTTTCCTCCACGTATATTATTTTACATTTGTCCACATTTAATTGTATTCATTTTAATGCTTTCTAAGCTCCTCTGATGTTTGCTATTTTCATTCCTTCCTATTTTGGTATCATCTCTAAATATATTCATTGTACAATTTCCTTTCTCTTTAAGATCAATAGGGTAAAACCATTACTTTAATGTCCTGATTTTCAAAGATGCTGAGCACCTGTCTCTCTTGCAGGCTCCATTTATACCTGTGTACAGAACTGAGCAAGTAAAGTGATTTTCTTTGGCTTCATACTAGAAAAAGATTGAAAAAATATATCTTCTGGATCAACCTAAACCCAAATTATTATTTCTTTTCTTTCTAAAATGCAAACTGAAAAACATTCATTTTGGATCAACCAAAAGGTTCCTATCAATCTGAGGAAAAACACTTTGTTTCACTTCCCTTTAAAGAAAAGTGATTTCCCTGAAAAATTAAAAATAGAAACATTTTGAAGTGAAATAGAATTTTAAATAAAAATCAACTATTTTATTCTTTATCAAGAGTTAAATAGAATAATCTTTTTCATTTTGGTGCTTAAGCAGGTGTCATGAACTTGACATGAGTTCTTAATTTGTTTTATTTATTTTAATCTGCCAAAAAACTAGGGATGATACAATGTGATTTCAAAAAACCGGATGTTAAAACAATCAATTCCTGAATGGATAGCTAAAAGATTAACTGTAGGAGTCTCTACTTCCAGCTGCTCTTCCAGAAGGTAGATCACATGTACATGGCTCAACTGGAAGCTTCTGTCCTTCCAGGCTGGGCCCCCAAACCCCTGCTTTGGCCAAATTTCTGTTCCCACTTCTTACCTGACACTGACTTGAAAATGTTTTTTTTCTTTTTTTTCTTTTTTTTTTTTTTTCCTGTGATAAAATGGTATTGAAACAATTCTGGTAAGCTCTATTTGCTGTGGAAAATTTTGACTCTACTCCTCTGCTGTGACAGTTGGTATACAGAATTTTCCCATTGTACCACTGATGGCAGGGACACTGCACTTCAGGATAGGCAGAATTTTCTGCACCCTTTACCCATGGGAGCACCCACTACATTAGCTGTCTAATAGCTGGTGGAGGGGGAAGTTTTTGGAACTATCATCTTTGAATCAGTATCCAGCAGCATGAGAATCCTATGGCACTTTTGAACTGGAAGGAATTAATTTTTTACCTGAATGCAGTTCATCGACACCAAAAAATAGGTTGAAGAGGGTAATTTTCTCCTACATCTATTAATGTAGATGTTCCTTTTAATTGCCATAAGATAATCAATTAAGTAAGGACCTAAATTTTGTTGCATAGAGCATATTACTTTCTATCTGATTCAAAACCTACAAAGCAGACAAATATTAAATCCAGCTTAGTTTAGTGGAGAAAGAGAATAATCAAGACTCTCTGGCAGAAAAATCTAACCTCACTTGAACATACAGGTGAAAGCAGTATCACAATTGATAGGTCATTTGTGTAAAGACATTTTGGACGATGGCTACATGGTAGAATATTCAGCTTCAGCACTATCCCCACTCTCCTGCCTACAATTAAAACATTATGCCCTTAACTTCCACGACAAGATGGGTTTTCAAAGACCTCTCATGGGAATCAAAACAGTAATTACCTGTTCATCAGGCTCGAGAAGTATGAGCTCTCATTTTTATATAGAGCTCATTAAAATAGATTTGGAAGATAAATGCAAATATATGAAGAGGTGGGAAGAATCCCTAGGTAGAGTGATTTCATTCAAACAGTGGTCTGTAATTTGGCACAGAGCAACTACTACTTCCATAACTATTATTAAAAGAAAGTCAGGACAAAATGTTAGTTAGAGTTGTCTCTTACCTCTTCATGCACTACAAAATTTTTTTCTGAGTCTGACAATAGAATGAAGAGAGGAATAAAAGATTTGTTCCTGTGTTTGGTAAGAATGGCCGTATAATCCAGCTGATGACCCTGTGTCAACATTGAATTCTGAAGTTATGGAACTATTGGTGTTAGAATGCCTCATCAACTCTGTTAAATTTGGGAAACATTCAGTGAGAGACTATATTATGAAGTAAATATTCAGAGTCCATTTCATTGACTAGATCTTCTGGTCTCCTAGGCTGTGATGCACGACTATTAGAGGACAGTAATACAGGTAAGTCACAAGTGTGAGATACCACGGTTCATCTGCATTGATGAAGACACCTTGGCCCTTTGTTTAGTAGGTAGATTGCCCATTCCATGATGCTGGAACAGGTCGTATATTTTCTAGTGTTCTGTTCAGAGAGGTTTTAAATTTCTTGTGCACTGTCTGCCTTTTTCTCTACCTTTAAAAGATATTTTTACTTCTACAAATAGGTTTTGTTGTTGAGAAGGCAATAACTTGTAAATAATAATAATAAGCCTTAAATATGGACACAATTTAATTTCTGAAATCTATAAATGGGTTTTAAAATCTAAAAATCTCAATATTTGGCCATTAGCTCTATCTTGAATAATCCTAAACTATTATCCTCAGTTATATGAGGTTATTCATATAGAAGAACTATTCCTACTGAAGTCGATGGCAAAATTCCTTTTCTTTTAACAGAAAGTTTTGCAGATTTTAAGGTTGGAAGACATGACAATCAAGAAAAGTGCCACCTAACTTACACTATGCTCATAATTTC
Organism: Amblyornis subalaris; assembly: GCA_018881555.1. NCBI lineage: Eukaryota > Metazoa > Chordata > Aves > Passeriformes > Ptilonorhynchidae > Amblyornis > Amblyornis subalaris. The sequence goes on from JACAXG010000065.1 coordinate 2,322,373, forward strand.
TGTTTAAGATACTGTGCATTTGAGAGATGCCCTGTTTCATTTTGAAGATTGCAAATAATAAGAATTCACCATCTCCTGATAGTTCCACAGCTTAATAAACATAGCTTTTAATATATATTTCTAATGAAAGTTTATATAACAACATCTTCAAACTGCTCATAGCATGCCTAAAATCTTTTTTTTATTAGGAATATCTTCGTGTTGTTCTTTGAAGACTGTAATCTAGTAATCTGCTATATTTTATCTTCACTAAGCAAACAGATTGATTTTTATTCTGACTGCAAGAGATGCAGGTATATTTAACAATCAAACCTATAATACTATCACCAAACAAGATGAAGATGGAGTGTTTTCCACACAGCCACATTCCTCTACATTATACTATCACTTTCAATTCTTCACTGGTTACATCACATTGTTACCATTACTTAATTCAGGATTCATGTCAGCAGTGTAGGCTAGAGACCTGTAGACTTTTCTTTTTAAGATGTTGGCACAATATTAACTTTTCCAGGATTTGTTAAAAGCCAACAGTATTATCTTGTTGAGTTTCTTAGACAATGTCCTAGACAATATCCTATTTTTACCAATGGATATAATTTTTCTTCTCTATGAAATGCAAAATTATCATCTTTCCAGGACATAAATGTTTGTCAAATGCTTCTTCCTCTTCTGCAGACTAATAATTTTACATGTGTTGCATAGTAGACATCTGTCATCACTAGGTACTATTTTTTCTGATATTCAACAAAACCAACAGTAATATTTTTCTGAACACCATGGGATATAGAGTTTTTAGATATTTCAGTTATTTGCATTCTGCTGTTGTTGATTTTTATTCACTATAATCAATATCTCATTCCCCCCCCTGTATTTAATGCTTTAAAAATCTTTTGACTCCTGATTGGGACAGTTTTCAGATTTGAAACCAAGTTTCTGCTCCATTCTATGGCTAAGCACCTTCCTTCCTTCCTTCCTTCCTTCCTTCCTTCCTTCCTTCCTTCCTTCCTTCCTTCCTTTTTCTTTTTCAGTAATCCATAAATTGTTTTTAAACACCTCCCAACCCTCATTTGCATCTATTTTTAAACACTTTGTTCCTCTGAAATCTGTTCAAAGCTGGGTTTGGCTGTATATGTGTGTGTGTCTCCTGCACCAGGGGTCAGCCCCCCTCAGTGTGAGTGATAAATTGAGAGGTTTAGAATGTCACATAGCGGGGTTGGTCCAGTGCCATGAACGATGAGCTGTGGAATCTGGAGAAAGGTAGTGTTTCCCAGCTCTTAGCTCCTACTGAGTTCTGAAATCAGCAAGACCTGGGAGTCCCTAAGTCAGAGACAAGACAAGATGGAAAGAAAAATGCAATCATATGTCACTCCTGAAAGACTTCTGGCTGTTTTACTACAGGATGGGACTGTAGCTTCTTTGCACATAAAGAGGAAGTTATGCTATGTCCACTACTACCTTGATAACTGTTGGTAAATCATTTATCCATAAGATCAAATTTACTTATAGAACTTTCTTGAATTTCTTTAGATACTTCTTTAATTACGAAGTTGTCCAGAGTTTTCAGAGACTCCAAGGATATTACAATGGGTAAAAATTTCCCACACATAACTCCTGATTAGTTTCCTCACAAAGAAATTTTTTTACCTAGTCATCTCAGATTTTTAAAGAGCTGTTCGTCCCCTTCCTAAATTCAATCTGGTAACCTTCTGCTAACTTCTGCACCACTACTCCATTTCAAGATTTATCATTCAATAAGTTGATCAATAAGCATTATAAATTTTTTTTTTGCTTTATCTATAGTTTTACACCAGATAATGCTATCTTTCATGTACCTTATCCACTGCTTGTCCTGTAGTTTCCCTCTCTTTCCTAACAGTATGTAGCCAGTGATTTTAACATTCCAATGCTATGAATCATTCCATTGAATGTGGTATTAATCATATATAATTGCTCCCTATAAGTTAGTGTATCTAACACATTTTGTTTATTACTCAGACTAGCATTGGCAATTAGGCAACTAAATATTTTAAATTTTTTTTTAATGTCTCTTGGTGTCTTAATTCTTTACACACATTCTGTTTTGAATGAAAGTTGCATGTCTGAGCATATACACTGTGTTCTAGCCGTGGGCAACATCACTTTAGATGCAAACCTAAAGCCTTCCCAGCTACCTCAGCTGTTTTGTCACCACATGGAAGATCACTAGTGTGTGTGTCTGTGTGCTGTCTATTGAACAGGCTGCCATAATTACTCAGCTGGTTTTCAGAGTGTTATTTTTAGAAGTTGGGTTAAATGTTATGATAATAACATTAAAGAATTTTCATTAATTTAAGAATTTGGAGTTTTCTTCTCTTTATCAAGAACAAGTGATGCAGGAGTTGTGAAAGCGCTATTATGTTCCATTGGTCAGTGCACACTTTTTTAGGTAATTTAAATTTCTATGCAAACAACACAGCATTAATGAAGAGTTTGGGTGTGAGATAGTGAAAAGGAAAACCAGAAATTTAATACCAAAAGGCAACAATGGACTTGTCTCTTGACAGGTTGAGAGAGATACTTTGAGTTTTAGTATATTACAAGAACAGCACAAATATGCTGAAACATGCTCAAACATAACTATAGATGAACATACAGAGCTTTTTAGCTTCCACGCTGCCAGCATTCTCAGTAGTTGGCTCCTTCTTAACACAGCTTTACATTGTTAAAGCTTTCCAAGTTTATAAATATCTTGGAATCCATGATGTCCTGCCAATTTCCTTCATTTTTATTCTAGACATCGGTGGCTTCTGGCATAAAATTTGGTGTATGAACTGAGGATCTGTCTACACATATGTAGGTATCCATACTCTCCTACCCTCTACCCTTATACACGCCAGTCACATGCACTAAGTCTGAGCAGACCAGCTCCCCTGAAAGTGCAGGGAATTACATTTGTTTTGCAGCTTGGATGTAATTTGCTAGGAATACCTGGACTGATCTATAAACAGCTGGTTAGTAAACTTGGTTACAGTTAGATGTATCTGTGCATTCTGGTCCTTCTACCTCCTTAATATCTATTTATTTTCCCATTTTGCAGAACTTTATAGCCATGTAATTTTGTCCCTGCTTCCAGATCTCATGCGCGCTGCTCAAGTACAGACACAGCAGATCCTCGCCCTCTTTGCCAAATCAAAGATTACACTCATACATGTAGCTAGATAACCAGAAGAGTATACCAAGATTCCTGTTAATTTGAGTAGGATTTAGCAAAAAAATGTTTACTACCACTAGGCCATGGGAAAGTAGCTGGGGGCATTGACATGTTACTGGACCAAACTCCTCTGTTGAACATAGATCAAACACTTGCAGCAGCTGTACTACGAAAATGAGGATGCAAATTCAATATTCAGCAATTTGCCTTCATATTCTGGTGTGTCTCTGTTTCGTGGTACTTGACCACAGTTTTTCAATGCCTTGATAAAAAGCTTAAAATACATGTCGCCTGTTCTGTACCCAGCAGCATGACATGCAGAAAAAAAGACACAATAGTGCTGAAGAGGAACAGATTGCACCCCATCTCAGTGCAGGCCTGTTCATGTCCTCATAAGGCTGGACTTTTTAGAAGATATCTGAGAACCTAGAGTTGAGTGAACTCACACAGACAGCCACTTGCTGCATCTGTAATCATCTAATTTTAAAAGAAAGGTGCTTTCCATGTTATAATTATGAAAGACATTTAAAAGTTGAGCATGTTCATCTTGAGGCAGAAGCTATGCTATTCGTTTTTAAAAATAACTTCTTATCTCCTCCTTGTGTATCAAAAATAAATGTTACAAAGTGGCCATCAAGCATAGGAAAAGGTTCACACAGACAAATACTGCATATTTCAGAAGACAAGTTTTGCAGTGTTTAATACTCAGAGGATGGCAGGTTTAGCAGGTAAAGAAAACAGGATTTTGAGAGAGCAATAATTTTTGTTCCAGTGCTACCAACTGCTTGCCAACAGTCTATAACTCTCCTGAATATTAACTGTAGAGTCTCTGCTGAAGTCCACAGATATTGCAGTCCACTGCTCATCTTCCCTGCTCTATCACTCCACTGAAATCCTGTGTGGCATTGATAAAGTCACTTTTGTGATACTAAATGCTCATTGTCTAGTTCAGGACTTACTGAGTTCCTCCTTTCTGTGATCTTAGACAGGATGCTTTTCAAGCATCCAAACAGGTCCATGTCATCAGCTGGTTGACAAGTTAGATATTCACTCTGTTCATGGATACACTGCTTCACTTCCTGTATTCTTCCTGCATGCGTGCTGATACAGGCTTATTTTCTTCTGGTTTTCACTCTGGACATTCTACTGTCATTAATTCCTTAATATTTTGGCTAATTAAAAAAAAAAAAAAAAGAAGGAGAAATTAGTCCAGACAGGTTTGTATATTGGGAAGAGTGGGTTCATTTGGGCTTAACCTTTTTTTTTACTTCAAGACACCAAAGCTGATTTTTTCACTAATATTTTTTTCTTTTAATTCTCTTTTCTTGAATTTGTAGGTGCATGTTGGAACAGCCATGAGGGTGAAGCTCAGCAGTGACCTTTCTTTATGGCAAAGATGTTATGATTGCAAAAGTACTAGGAAAGAAGGAAGACTAGAGGTATCTCTCTAGGCTGAAGAAGTAGATGGCATGAAATATAGAAAGGTGATGAAAGTATTCACTAGGCAGATACAAATTCAGGAAACGGATCTGGGCCGTGTTTGGATGGAAGAATACACTGAGGTCTAACAGCTTTTCATTTGCGATCTACTTGATCTATTATATTGTTCTGCATCAACTTTTCAAAAAAAATCCTTTCCTTTCCTTTGTAATAATAGCTTTTCAAATGAACAGATGCACATAAATGAAGAAATTAAGTTTATTTTTAAGTGCAAACCTCCAAACACACCACTCTTAATCCAAAGCTCATAAGCAGGTAGTGTCTGTGTTTGGATAAACTAGTATAAAGTTGCTTTCAACAGGTCTTCTTCACAAAAGCACACTCCAAAAATAAAAGCTTGTAATTACTAGAAACTTAAAATGCATACAGCAAAAATAAATTTACCACAAAAAAAAAAAAAAAAAAAAGAGCACAGCAGTCAAATGTAATTAATTAAGCATCACATATCTTTCCCATCTATTACTCATCATCATCAACCTGTGTTGACAGGATGCAGGCAAAGACAGCAGCCAACCTATCCTTTGCTTGCCTTGAGCCTCTGCCCCAGTGGATGCAAGGTAAAGACAGGATACATTCAGGTTACCGCTATCGGGCTGGCAGACTCGCTGTCCTGGGTCCACCCCGTTACTGATTAGTTCCCATCACCCTCACCAGTGTTGTGCTCTCTGTAGCAAGTCCCAACCGTACCTAAAGCCTTTGTCACTTTGACAGAGCAGATGATGCAGGTGGCACTGTATTCCCTTATTACTCACACATGTCTTTTCCAGATAATTTTAAGACTTACACTGTAAGTCCTAAAATGCTATAAATTTTTTTTCTCTTATTTCTCTGTCCAATGAGCCAAACCCAAAACTGAGTGGAGTCAACGAGAGCACTTCATTGACTGGGATAGGTGGTGGTTCACATTCTATGAGAAAACTCCTGATATCTTTTAGGAAAAAATATCAAAACAAACCAAACCAACCAATCAACCAAACAAATCCCCAAAACACTAAAATTCTTGTTTGCATATTTATACTTTAAGACAGTGATCTTCATGGGTGTTTATTTGATCTTTAATATTTCAGGCATCTATCAAAAGTCCCAGGTCAATAACGTGGTCAATCTAAATCTGCAGGGTCTGATGAAGCGCATTATACAGAATGTAGTTATATTTCAACAGCAGCGTTTCACTACTTTTTGGACATATTTTTAGATTATGAATGCGCTGCTCCATTTGGAATAATGATTTCATTAGTCTTATTCATTAGTTGTAATTTGGTATCAGCATAAATATATTAAATTTGTCATCAGGTGTGTTAGCATCTGTTTTAAAACTTACATTACATATAATGTTCATTCATATATGTATAGAAAAGAATAGTTCTTATTACTGTCAGGTTGTAATAATGTTCAGCCAGGGATTACTGTGTTTGATGGAAGAGTAAAGACACTTGGATGTCTAATTCTTCATTAGTCTTTTCCTTGCTGTAATGAGCAAAGGTGTAAATATTAACACGTCTGATTTTCAAGCATTAGTTTAACCTATCATCCATAAATTCAATTTCATAAAGGCAACATACTTCGAAATTGAACTACTTTACCCTTAGTGAGTAATTTGACTTGAATCTTTGATTTACTCATATTTTGGTGTATGAAATTTCTGTTTCCAAAATATATTCAACCATAGCCTTTTTGATTTTGCTGTGCTAATTTATAATATTTGAAAGGGCATCTTCCAAATTATTCAAAGATAATGGATTAATTTCTGTTATTATTTGTTTGCATAATTTTCTCTATAAATTATTTGTTGTAGCCTTTGTATTGTTTTTCTGCTTGTAATTGACAGCTTTATAATACCTAAGGGCATATTTGAGGTCTCTTTCTCTTTTCAAACACTCTTCTCTATCCACAGCAATGGCTGTTTTTCTTTGTTTCTTTGCTGTCTGTGGAAAGCAGATCAGAAGGTGTTACTGAATGTGGTAGAATATTACATTCTGTTGCAACTAGCTGTTTACTTAAGCTACGTAACTAAGTGTCCTGTAAAAGCAAAATGCAATTGCCCTGGCAAATCTGATGTTTTCATAAATCATGAGCAAAACTTTTAAGGTTGTGAAAACCTGAAATATTTGTACCCACTTTTTAATTGTTGATGTGCTGATGTCAAGCCACCATGCAGCGTATTTTTAGTAGCTCTCTCCATGACTAGTTATGTGTAGAAATAAGAAGTAAGGGGTATCACTTCTGGCAGAACTGGAGTGAATTAGAAATTCTTTTTTTGAGACATTTTAAAATATTCACTTTTTTAACCTCCTTTAAATCCACCTCTTCCTATATTTTGCAAGTGTAGGGATTTAATGTATGATGCCTACATACGTGTACATAATATTCTCTACCTTTTGTCTTTAATATTCCTTCATTTTTAATTATTAAAGATAAGTATTTGAATTATAAATATTCTAGTTATACAGGAATAGGCAAAGCAGGCACATACCCTCAGGCAAAATTCTTCCATTATCCATAATCCTTCTGCCTCCTGCCTCCATTTCTCTACCTCCTATCTTTATGTCGTCTCAAAAAACACAGAGGCATTCTTTTAAACTAACCTTCTCCTCCCTACTTAAACCATAGAAATCCCTTCTCAATATGTATAGGGGCCTTTTCCTTGAAGTGGGATGTCATACTTGTCCTAAATATAATAAAGTGCTATCTTCAAGGCATTTCTGCATCCAAAACACTCCCCAGAAACCTGCCTAGTCCTCCCATCTAACCAGCCTGAATGTCACAAATCATAGCACAGAAGCTGCTTTATAGTGAATCATTAACATTGTCAGGAATGAGTTGGCAAGGAAAAAAAAAAAGCTTTCCATTAGAGAACTGAGGGAGAATATACAAATGACAGCATTGTCATTTCTCTTACATTGTTTTATAAAGTGCACAACTGATTAGGAAGAGATTATTATAGAATATATATGCTGTGTATGCATACATGACAATTTTATTTTCATCCTGTACTGTTTACAAGTATGTATGGATGTGCTTTAGATTGTCTTACTTTAGGTTTTTGAATTATATGAGTAACAGTTTCATTATGTTCAAAGACGGTGTATCCTTAACAAATATACCTGAAAACTAAGAGGTACACAAATGCAAGATATATGTGGAAGGTGTTTCTAATCTACATAAAGATTAATAAAGATATTCCTAACTCCTGTTAGAAGGTATCTGAAAAGGTCGTTTAGAATAATATCGCTTCGGTGTAGAGAGACTGTTATCTGATTACAACTTGGAGGTGCGTGACTCCAGTGTAGGTTCTTTCTTGTCAATTTTCCTGTTTGGCACAGCTTGAATGGGATAATATGCTCTTATAACATGTAATACAATTAGTTTTCTTTTGAGCATCAAATATTGTAAAGAAAGTCATTTTGATCAATACATGTGATGCTTTTTATATAAAAACCTAATATATTTGTGTTGTAAATTATGGTCTTTTTCCTCCTTCATATCTTAAAAGACAATTGCATGGAATTATACATGGCTTTGTTGTTCATGGAGATAAAAACATGTCAAACCATCACCAGCAAAAAAAATGTGTGAGGATATACAGTATACACCTAAAAAAAGGAAGATTGATTTTCAAAGAACAAGTTAATTTGCTTTGACAACAGTGGTAGCTTTCTTTAAATAGTTGTAAATAGTAATGAAAAATTTGTAAAGCAGAAAGTACTCCTCAAAATTTCACAAGCATTTGCACAAATAATTTTAGAGTGCTTTTCTTTATCTTAGATGGTTGGTTTTGCAGTTAGGTCATGCTGACTACACTGCTTTGATGTAAACCTGGAGTATTTAAGCCATTTCAGCTGAGTTTTTGATTTTTCCTCATACCACTGAGCTCAGGATCTGGCTGTATGCTGCATAGTAATTGCTAGCCAAAACCAACAATTCCCAAACTTTCAGTCTCCTAGTGATATTTAGGTGTGGTTTGAGTGACAGCATTACACAGACAGAGGGAATCTATTTTTTTCTCCTCTCAAATAGGTTGATTGTGCAAGAGCTCCTTCAGACAGAACAATTTGCATGGTATCCATCAACACACAAACTACTTCCTTCACAGGGCAACTGCCAGGAATATATAGGCTCCAAAGTACTGGGAATGACACGATATTTAAGACATGGCAGCCTAATCATGCTAATACTCACATGATGTTGCCTCTATAATCATTACAGCTTGTCCCAAAACACATTTGGGGTGAAAAGGACTATTCTTTCTACCTCTCTTCTGGCACAGTGGAGGCAATTTTAAAGAAAGGTAAGATATGAATGCTAACAATAATCCTAATAAAAATAATAACACCAGAGTGAGTCTTTTGCTTTGAACATTATTCACATCTTTCTCTGCAGAATCTTGGGAGATCTTTGCATAAAGGCTTGATTCCATGGCTAGCCTACTTCTCCGAGTACTGTTTGAGGTCCTAAGAATTAAGCCTTACAGACAACCAGTGTGAGGTAGCTATTATCTGCTTGTTTCTTATATGAAGCCTTCGTCTTTTTCACAGGAGATGAAACTTCTAGAGTCAGAGCCACTAAATACAGGCCTTTTATCAGACACTGAGACTTTAAATAGAAATATAACAGAAAAGGAAAGGAGGCAGGACAAGATCCCAAAATCCATCAATTCTCTAAGACAGTAAAAGAGGCATAAGGAAGAATTCTAACTTATGCAGACAGTAAGATTTTTCCTGCACTGATATAGTATTTGCTTGATCAAGAAAAAGAAAAAGGAGAAAAAAAGGAAACATGGTGTGATTTACTGACTATAGAAAATTCTTCCTAATAGGTAAAAAAATGAATGCATGTATGTTTTTTATATAGGCACATAATCAAGTATAAATTATTTACTTACTTATAAAATAAAAAACTGAAATAACTGCTGCATCAATTACAGAAAGCATAGATTTTTCTGTAGAACATGAAATTCGTAACATGTTACTGTTTTCTGTGTGTGCTCAGAAGAAAGCATAAAATATTTCCCTCCAGAAAAGCAGGGTAGTTTTCTTGGGTTTTTTTTGCCTTTGAGAATGGTCCTGATTACAAGGCGAATTTTGTCAAAAGGCTGTGCAGATACACAGTGAATGCAGTCAGGTTATCAGGAATATAGGCAAGCTGAATATTAGAGGTCACTTCTTGGTTAATTCCTCAGAGCCTAACCCAGATAGGGTTGAACACCATTAGCTCTCACTCAAAGACACTGTGCATGTTAAATACAATAACATGCACCAGTTTTCATTTTGTTTACCAGAACACAGTATCAGTAGCAACTACGTAAATCTTCAAAAGAAAATCTGAAGGAAATAATGGTCAAGGAAGTGTGGTGTCACTACACCTCTCAATAATTCTGCATCAGTGAAAAATGCAGGACTGAGACTTTGGATTTCATCGACAAACGTAAAATATTTCCCAACCATCACATAACACATGGCAAGAATAACCATCCATGCCCACATCTTCATGCTTACACATTGCTCTCCCCTTCTCTAATACAATAGCTTCAGTAAAGAAGAGGGACATGATAAAAATAAATAATGGGCGTTAGTAGAAAGAAGGAAAGTATTGTTAGACACATGCAAACATATGGCTCAAGAATACCCTGTGAAAGCATACCCAGTGACTAGTATCAAACTCTGGCTAACATGCAAGAGCCACTAGCAGTGCACTAGAAGTGCACTTCTTGCAAGAAGGCAAGAGACAGAGAACAAAATGAAGATGGTGTCAAAAGGCTTGACTTCTGTCTTTACAGTCTGTCTATACAACTAATCCAACACCAGAATACCAGAATCCATGAACATGAGACAGCCTTTAACTGAGGCATCTTGCAGAGAGATGGAAGCACTTCTCTGCACATCAATTACCCAGTGGTGGAAGGTCTGAACGAAGCTGAAATTGGAGAATGACTCACAAGTGGATTTAGAATTCAAAGGCGGGGAGAAATGCTGGATGGGGATGCAGACTTGAACAGAGGAGACTGGTATGGGCAGGGATCAGAAGGGACAGGGAAAGGAACAAAGATGCATCTGTTCCCCTCCCTATCTGTTACATTCTCTCTTCCTAGAATGCAAATTCTTCTGTAGAGCAGAGATCGTTCCTTCCTTGACTCTTGTATGATGGCTAGCACTGTATTATATGCAACATGGCTTAACCAGACAGCAGATACAGTTCATACTTTGTCAAAGAATCATTTATGATGCAATTACAGATTTTGTTAGGAAAGCTTTTAATGAATCATTTCACTCTGATATGCTGAAATCTACTATTTTAAAAAGTGAAAATATTTGGTTTAATAAGATAATATTCATTACAGTAGTCATAGCTTTTTAATTAATTCATTTTGATTTTTGCTTTTTTTGAGGTGAGTGTTATAATTTTGCAATTTTCCATTAGAAAAATTCCATTTTTCTTCAGAAAACCTAAGTCTTTGAAGTACTTCTTTTTAAAATGCCTAGTTGATTTTTTAACTACTTTAATGCCTTCATGCATAGGCTGACAGGTGATAGAAATATTCTTTATTTGGTACTTATTCAGTGGGGCTTTATGGGAAGATGATATAGGAGATGCCATTCAAAGCCATATCATACCACCCTTTTACCAGTTAAAGGTTACCTGCCACATGGAAAAGTAATCTGAACTCAATCACAGTATATTTTGACTACTGTGTGCTGTGCAATAAATAGAAATTCTTGCTTGTGGAAACAAAGGAAAAATACCTCTCTCTATTTTACATGACAAGAAACAAGGACTCCTACCATGCCCCTTATCTCCCTAAGGGTGAGGCCGACCTAAAACATCACTAACATATTTTTGCAAGGAAGTTGCCAGCTCATTGTCAGAGAGAATTAGTAAGAAGAAACATGAGCCTTTGCCACCAAGAATAAAAGACTGATAGAAGAACTGGAGAAAAGAAAACAAAACACCAAAACGCACAAGAAAATTTGATTGTTTGCTTTAGTTACTGTTTTCTTCTTTTATCTAAGAGAATTAATTCCTGCTCAGTTACTTTTGTGAAATTTGGTAGTTCTACTTCTCAAAGTCTATTACCATTTCTTTTTAATCTCATTCTAGGTAATTTCATTCTAAGTAGATTGAGTACCACTTTCTTTTTCAAAATGAAATTATTCTAATGATATAAAAAAACTCTTCTCCAGTACTTAACATTCTAAATGCAATCTTTAACCCCTATTTAGTAATTTAAATAAGTATCATAACTTAAAAAAAAAATTATGACGGTAATGCTGAGCTCCCTGAAATCTCACAGAGGTGTAAAGGGCTTAATGATTTTGTAAAAGTAAACAAGAGTACAGTAATTGTCACAATGCACAAAAAATGAACAAGAAAATTTCTTGCAATGTATTAAGTATACATAGGAACAGATGATCAATTCATCATGACTTCGTACTTATCTATTATCTCTATCCTCTACTGGGATGTAATTTCCAGTCATGCCATCATGTTAGTCTCTCTTGCCCATTTGTTGTACTTTCAAGTAAAAGCTCCTGTATTGAGCCAAATTTGGTTTTCTATATAAAATGTCAGAATTCCATTAGAGTTGTTAGAGGGCATTTGAACTTCTAGTCTCCAGTGAAATATGATGTATTTGTGTAGATATCACCAATTACATCATTAGTACACTGATTAGTAGTCATTCAGAGTAAAAAATGAACAATAGAGTGGCAGAAGAATTTAGGAGCATACACTTTCCCTTTGATCCCAGGGTGAACATTTCAGAAAAACACATTTTTTGCCTCCCCAAATAGGAGACCAGCACTGGCTGCTACTTCTTTCTATTTTCCCCGCATAGCAACAGTGAAGCAGAGCAGAGTAGGCCAGAGAATCTGGCCCGTGGCATGTTGCTGTCTCAGTCAGATATGATATCCATGTCTAGTCCCTTCATTACCTCATTCCTCCTACATCAAGAAGAAGCCAATGTAAATTTCTAAATGAAGAAAGCTATGTGGTCTTTCAAGTTAAACAAAACCCCTTGCATCAGCCATTCAACCACCAGCATTTATTCTTGTGTCAAACAAGGAATTTGGATGAACCTCCTACCAAATTTAGAATGTAACAAAGATTAGTAAAGTCCAGAAAGTTGCCTTTTGCAGAAGTTGGCTTTTTAGTTTTAATCTGGTTGCCTTATTATTTGCAAAAGGAATCTCATCTCAGATGCAGCACCTGTTTTCCAGTAAAGTCCTGCTTTTTACCCAATTTTCCAGCTGGATTGACTGAGGCAAAAGGAGGTCAAGTGACTTGCCAAGGTCAGATGGCAATCCAGTGCTTTACCAAGGATTAGAATTTAGGAACCTCCTGATTAATAGAACAAATAACCTCCATGCACCAAATCCCCATGGGATGGGCAAGTCACAGAACTGGGTAGGATTAACCAGAAAGGACTTGTCTGCTTGGGTAAGCAAAATATACCCAGCAGAGAAGAAATACACACAGTTTTAAGTTGCTAGGCATAATCCTAGGAACCATTTAATCCGTGTGCTTGTATAATTTGTGGAGGTCTTTCAGAGACCAGTAAGGCACAAGGTTAATATTTGAAGCCATGGCAATAAATAGTATGCACACATCTTTATTTAAAAAATATAGAATAACTCATCCCAACCCACTGTTATTTTAATTATTTAAGGAGCCTCAGCCACTGGCACTGAAGATTTGCACTATGGAAAGCCCTGTCTCCTAACAAAAGGGCACATGCTCAGAAAAGCAAGTAAACAAATATTCCAGACGTGCCTTATGTTCCAGCAGCAGTGCCTCTTAAACAAACCTTACTAGTTACAGAGCAAAAATGGAAACTGTCTGTTTTGATTTAAATCTGTCCCTAAGCAATTTCCATGAGTTAACACAGCAGAAGCACAAGAACAAATAAACAAACAAACAAAGAAACTTGAGCTTGCCTCTAACAACTGAACTGCCACCAGTTTCCAAAATGCAATCATAGAGCTGTCCATTCTTGCACCACAATTAGAAGTATCTCACAATGGAGGCGAACTGCTCCACCCCAGCCAAGGGAGAGGGTGTTGAAATGCTAATTGCACACAAAACTTCAGTGGTGCTGGTGATTAATATACTTATTGTTAAAATTGGAATGACAAAGAGTATAATATAGCAGTGCTTTTGTGTCCTCTGGCTGTTCAAAAGTGTCTCCTTGCACTTTCTTTGGGTGCCAGAATTACTCAACTTCATTTTACGGTTTTCACTTGCATTGAATAGACAGGAGATGTGGAAGAACAGCTATTGGAGTATTTTAAATAAAGCAAAATAGGTAAGAATGTTTCTTTTGTTTAGGAAACCTGCGGTGGGGAGGACAGAGGGAACTAGTAGGATATGTTCTCCTAGGTGAAAAAAGAATGGAAGAAGACCTGGAGTTCATTCTAACTGACAGGGTCCTGATTTGTTACTCTTTCAACTTTACTCAAATCATAATTCCTTACTCACTCCTATAAACTACTGAGATTTCCTGTACAACCCACCAAGAGACTTACATGTATGCCTAAGAAGATAAACACAAAATTGGCTGTTACTAGCTGCAGTTATATGCTCAACTTTAAACATTTACTGAAAACATTTTTTTGAATAAGGGGAAGATATTTTGCATCTTGCAGAATCAAGCTTTCTGAGTCTAATTGCTACAGAAAGATTTTCGAGGGAGAGGTGGATGGTCATAAGTTCTGTAAAGAAAGTTCCTCATTAATTTCTGTGGGATTCATGAGAAAAACAACTGGCGTTAATATTTACAGATTCTTGCAATATGGCTAGGGTGGGACTGTTTATCATCCTGACCCATAGTGGTGAGGATAACTGTGTGGTGACTTGGATATCTGGTCTAAGTTAGCCTAACTTCACTACAGTGTCTAATGTACTTAGTATTATCTCAGCAGTAAGTAGCCTATTTATATACTCACATGACTTACGTAGGCATAAACCACTAATTATAATAAATATTTAACCCAAAAGAGGATGCAGCAGATCATAAGCCACTTTGGGAGTGATGCTTAAAAAGAAGATTCTCATCTTCTCTGTCAGATGACTACAGGTTGCTCACCTCAGCCTCAAATGTATTGGCTTCATTGCCCATCACAGTTGTCAGTGACTGTATATTGTTGACATAAAAAAGTATTGACTGTACTTTAAAACCAACCAAGTAAATAAATAAACAAATATGCTTATAACATGGCCGGGACACTGTAATAGTATGGCTTTTGCAGCAATGATTTTGCTGACTTTTAAATATCAAACAATTGCCAGAATGAAGGCAAGGAACACCAAAGCAGGGCTACAGGCTGTTGCTACTGCTCAACTGGATGCACATATGTTGAGGAGGAGGAGGAAAAGAAGGAGGAGAAACAAAGCAAAGAGGAAGAGCTCCTGAATGTCCAGGAAACTGGACTCTGAAGCACAGCTCCAGGGAACAGCAGCAAAAGGGAAGAGAGCCTCCTGAAACTAGCCTTAAGCAGGTAATTTGAAAACAATTTGATCCAATCAAGCAAGAGCTAAACCACAACAAGCTCAGCACAGGTATGTCACAGCAGGTAACATTAATTTGTGTAAGTCAGGATCTACTCAGAAGTTCACTAACTCTCCTCAGAAAAATGTTGAGAGAGATTTAGGTTTATTTCAATGACTGTTATTTTTTTACTTCTGCAGGCTACAGAATAAAAATTATGCAAAAAGCACAATAAAATATAATTTTTTTTTTTTTCCCCTGGGATTGTTAAACAGCAGTTTGGCTTTCCAGTCTTTTAAGAATGTGTACTACCAGAGACTCCCATTTGTATGCAACTTTGTGAGAGTGATTTTCCTTCTTAGGATATTGTCCTACAGAATGATGCATAGAAACATGTCTTGCTCAAGTGAAGAGTAAACAAGAAATTCAATACAAGAGTGGTGGAGAAGGAAATTGTTACCTAAGTACAGGTTCCTAGTGCCTTTTTATATCATCCCCATGGGATTGGCAGATATGGCACAGGATTTATATAAGACTTGTCTTTCTGGAAAGACAGGTGGAATAAACTATGGCATCTAAGGCACAAATAAATGCCTACACTATGTGTATGTACTTCACAAAAGTAACTATATAAAAAGTATTGTAAAAAGTGACAGAATTATTTCAAATGTCCTTAGCACTTCTTAAGAGATAGATTTTCCTCAGCATCATAGCCTCAGCGTTAAATTTTTTGCAACATACCCTGCCTTGAAAAACCGTGTGTCTGGAAAGCGCTATCTATTTTTCTTCTGTCTGAGTATTTTATGGTGATAAAGGAAAATGTATATGGTTCCATACATGTCTTTGCAATTGTCCATCTTCATTCCCTAATAGACCTGTCTTAGACTCAATGTGTATATCACAAACAGAACTACAGCTTAAATAACACAAGAAATTGAGCTCTAGACACATTAACACACACTAACAAATTAAAATTCAATGGTCTGCTTTACGGTGGGGGTCTGAAGTTCCATAGATCTGTTGCATTAAGAACTTACGTCAGACCCAGACACAATGCACAAGAATAGATGCTCCCATCCTTCAAAACACCCATGTTTTTTTCTTACCTGAAAGGTACTCCATTTGTGTGTCTTCCACACAAATTGAGAAACTGCACTTCTTGGCCCACATGTGGGTGCATATTTGCAGAGGATGTGGCCAGCCTGGGTGTGCTGGCAGGCTATTGAGGGCTGAGTGGCTCTGAGGCTGTCGTTCTACCACTGGATGTGGCAGTGAGTGCATGGTGCCTTGCCTGGCACCCAAGGCAAGGCTACAGATTCCTCGATTCCCCTGCTAAAAGTGAGCTCATTTAACATAGTAGTTTTTTCAATCAGTACATTTTTTTTGCTTGTCATTGGAAATAGGTGTAAATTTGGCAAAAGTGTACATTTAACATTTGAAATTTACCCAAGTTGTGCTTGCAAGATCTGAGCCTGATTCTGCCTGACCTGTCTTCGGTTTAGGGTGAAGACTGGGAAATAAGCTCCCCATTTCCAGTTGAACTCCAGACTCCATGGTCCAAATTTGGTGGGCAGGATTACGGGATTACAGTACTTGGCCTTTTAAACTTGCTGCTCTCAGATTCCTCTGGGGGTGTAGCACCCAGAGTTAGCCTAAAGATGGAGCACATCAAAGGTCATCCCAAAGGTGCTCAGGTTATCAATATATGCACAAAGCAAAACAGCTGCATACGTGCATAGCAACCCCTATGGAAAAAAAGCCAACCACAAAACAAACACCAGATATGCATACAGCTTATGACTTAAAAATATTAAATACAAATAAATTCAAAAGTAGGCCAGAGATTCAAAAGCAATGCCAAGAGATACGTCTGCATTGCACCTTCAAAAACCTATAAAGCAAACAGTCATGCTGGTTTCAAGTGACTCACTTTAGTGACATAATGAACATTTTTAGCAGTTAAATTCAAGCAGGATTAAATAAGAGTGGACTGAAGAAGAAATGTAAAGATTTGTCGCTTAATATAGATATATCTTTTTAAAATATCCTGAACAGTCAGAGAGTGAGTTCTCCTTTTTGTGAGAGCCCAAACACCAGAGGGTGGAAGAACGGCTTTAACTCTGACTTTCTTGACATTTATAGGTTTCTCTCAGACTCTCACTGTTATTTTAATTGTATATTACAGTTTATTTATCAAATTAAGTTTCGCTTAGTTACTGAAATAAAAAGTCAAGATCTATGGACAATGAAAAACGTGACCAGTGAGCTATCCTGTATAAATGTAAAATAATCACAGAGTAGAAGAACTTCATAAAAGCTGTGTTTTCTTTTCCAAAGAGTTGTGAGACAAGGCAAACTTAAAAGCAGTGGTTTGCTGTGGGGATTGGCTTATTAGTTTTTATTAATGGATAAAATATTAATCAACGGCATGTGTTTTAGTCAAATTATAAACACCTTTCCATTTTTCTTAGGTCAATGGCTGAGTTATCATTTCATGCCTGGAAATAAACAATTAGGTGATTTAGGAGCTGTGTTTCCTTAGACTTTCGACAGTAGATTTCAGTTGCTGTTGTATACCACATTTCCTCTCACAGCGATGTGATTATTACTGCCATACGTATTGCTATGCTGGACAATCTATACCCGGTATTTTGTTATTTGCATTTCTTATTTTACAGTGCTTTGCTTGACTTTGACTTCAGGAAAACGCATTTTTCATACTTTGTATATACTGTGGTTTAGGGATCATGACAGGCTGTACCAAATAGGTAAGAGGTCAGTAGATGGCATTAGCTCTTAATCTAACATGCAAGAGGGGTCAAAGCATTACTGTCAGCGATAACCACAGTGCTGCAATCAACTATATGGATCAAGAATTTAGAAGGTTCCTTTCATGCAAAGTGTATTCCTAAAGGCCTTCCAGAATCAAATAATACAATTCCACAGATGAATGATGACAGAAACAAACTCAGATGATTAGTCAACAAGCTGAGATTTGAAAGGAAGAACTGGTGCAGCAAAACTAGTCCATGGGACAGATACACCAAAGCGGAAGACCCTTTCACACAGACAGAAACCACCTAAAGAAACTAATGGAAAATTGGTAATGGTAAATGACAATGCTGATGAAGCAGTAAAGATGCAATATTTTCAGATCCTTCTAAAGAGCTTGATTAAAGTTTTGCCAGTAGAACTTATAATGTGTGCATCTTCCAGTGGAAACATTGCTATTGATCAGCTGTGAAAACTCTTCTCGTGGTGTACATACCATAGTGACATCAAATGACACCACTTTAGTCCTCAAATACCATGATACAACAGCTATGGAATCCCTGCCTCACTTTAAAGCTCTGCTGTCCCAAACCGTAGCTTTTGGTAATGTTGGGCCAGTTTTTGGGTTTCCTGCATCTGGTCACAAGTACAGGGCTTGTGATGAGACTCATGGCTGCTGGACTATCTCAAAGAAATTGCATTTAATCTAATCCCTTTTCTTTTGATTACCTTGTCTAAAAGCAGTTTAGCTATGCTGTGCTCTGTGTGTGCATCTATGTTGTAAAATCAGCACATTTGGAAAGGTCAGCCTGGCTTCCCTATATCTGCCATGCAAAGCTGGCGTGGAGGATTTAAGTGGGAAAGCACGGCCAGGACTATGACTAGTCTGTTTCTGCTTGTGTTTTTATTAGGGATTAGAACAAGCTCATATTATTTCTCCTGACATGTTTCAGTTTTGTCTCATGATTTATACACCCAAGTACAATCAACACAGTAAGTCTGGATTCAAAACTCTACATAAATTGTAAACTAACTGCACTCCTTTTGACCAGGAGCTCCACCTTTGCCATTGGTGTATTCATGCTGCTTCCAAATATCTCTAGATCGACATTTTGTGGAGAAAAAGAGAATTCTTGTCCACAGTGATGGACAAGACATAAATTGATAATGGCACCTTTACTTTGTGAATACCTTCATGTTATCTTGAAAGATTTGAAAGCAGCTGTAGGGCTTTTTTTTACACTACACTGGTTGATAGTGGCTCTGGAGCAAAGACCTGTCAATAGCCAAAGAGCAGCAGAGCTGCAACCATGGCACCTCCTTCATTTGTGATATTCTGACACTAAATCTACCTACACTGAAGAAATTCACATCTGGGGATGCTTGGCCAGTTTCTGGTTCTTTGGTGTCAGATGACACGGAAAAGCTGGATCAGAAGAGAGAAACTGATATATTTGTAAATGAAAAAGCAATATTTCCAGACCTGGTTATTTATGTGAAAGGGACCAGGATTTATGTATGGTAGGTGGAGCCTGTAGCCAAGTTAGTTTGATGTTTCCCTTTAGACTACAACGTTTCCAGTTGTTTAGAACTGTGTCAAAATATTGATGGATTGGTATAAACTTTTCCTTGAAGAATTGTTTCTTTCAGGTTCACTCCCCCCACCCTGAAGATTTGCAAGACCAGCTTGGTTGTTTCTAAGTTTAAGACAAACTTGTTTCACCATGTTTGAAAAAAATAACCTGCATTTAGTTGGGAATCAGGGGAATAATAACTTGAAAAAATACTGGAGAGTATGAGAGGAAGGGTGTTGGTATGTAAAGAGGATGAACTGACATAAAATGTGTAGCTCTGAAAGCCAGGCATCTGAAGGTGATGACACTAGAGTGATGATACTGAGATGATGAGAAGGGGAGCACAGAGGTCTGGCACACTGACAAACAGGAGGAAACACAGTGCAAATTGGAGATTTGGCTTGGTAGATAGGGCAGAAAGGTCTGAGCCCTAAAGTACTTTGTCCTCTAAAGCATAAAAATGAATCTGCAATTCCTGAGCTGTACCAGATTTCTGTTTTCAGCAAATTTTTTTTAAACAATAATCAAGGCATCTGCCAGAGCACTTACTAGTGCAGAAGAAGCTTAGAGAATCACAGAGAAACTCTCATTGGTAATGGCTCATGGCCCTCCATTGCACTGGCAGATGACGAGACAGATGAGTAGGTTGAAAGCTGACTTTCTGTTGAAAACCAGTGTTGATGTCAATGTGACACCATATGACAGAAAATTTTGGTTTTATATTGCCTTACAAGAAAAAGTAAATGAACCCAAATAAAAATTAGCCCTGTAAAGCCAGGCACTCAAAAGTTAGGAAATGCCCAAAATTAGTTGTGCAATCTTAGTTGATCAAATAAGCTTCTGTTTTGTGATACAGCTGTTAAAGGCACAGTTTCCCACTATGTTTCTATGGGATTGTATCTTATGCAGTGTACTAACATGCTTGACTCCCAAACAAGGGATGGGCTTGGATGTCCAAAAGGTAAGGATATCCTAAAAATGCCCCAAAGATAGTTCTTCATATAACATACAAAAAATCATGAAGCAAAAGTCTTGGCTGTTCCCAGCACTCCTTGATGAACTCTAAAGAATCAGAGAAATTTAGAGTGCCAGACAGCCCTACCCTAGGGAGGTTGAGATTTAAGTTATTAAGGAACCTATTCTGAATGATGCTTTGGCTACACAGGTTGTATGGTGAACGACACAAAGGAATGCTAGAGAGAAAAAGATTATTTTAAAAATAAGACAACTGGTCCAAATAACGTAATTCTCTTTTTGTCTGTCCTGGATTTTTCAGATCCAGGACATTGACTGTGTCAATTGATTCAGGTTTTAAACAGCTGGCTACTTCTTGTGTTTTTCTCATTTTGTGACATTAAGTCTGGAACTCTGGTGCTGGACTGGCCAAAATGTTACAAGATAAGTAAAAGAGAGCAGCAATTCTGACAGCACAAAGGGATGCTCCATGCCATACACTAAGTTGTAGACATCTCAAATTGGGCATTCAACCTAATTAATTTTTTTCAACTTTCGTTTTTGTGATTTATTTTTCTACATGTTGTGAAACAAATCATATGGAAACATTCTCTTCTTGCAAAGGTTTTGTGGAAGTAAAATAGTAAAATATTTGTGATGAGGCAGATGGAGTTACAGGAAAACTCATGAGAAAGTTAATATTTCTGTCTTCATATCCAGATCTGAATAGTGTGCAGTAAATAAGGCCCGAAGCCACCAATGGAACAATAAGAATAAAAACTGTATTGGATCACTGAGTATATTCATTGAGTATCTGTACATCCTGTGCATGAAATGAGGCAGAGGACCAACGGAAAAAATATGATGACATCTGTAATCAAAGCCTTTATAATAATCTACCTGGGAAAGCTGAATTAACATGGCATGTGTTGCCTTAATAATTCTAGTTTTTCTCATATTCAAGAATTTGTCTATGCAACAGGAACATTCTGTTATCATCATTGTACATATATGTTAAACAAAAAACCCAAAACTATCCAATCCAATCTGAGATACAGCACAGAAGCTGATTGTACACTAGCGGTGATTTAATCAATTTATATTAAGGAAAAATATTTTTGATTCTTGTGAATAGGTGGCTAAGGATATGTTTAAAATTTTTAGAAAGGCAAATAGTTCTGATGTGAGGGTTGGGAGATGAATAAAATTTAGCAGGACACATGCTGCTTTTTTCCTTCTTAAGGAAAAAAATCAAGCCTTATTCCTGCAACTGTATATTAAGTCATTTATTCACTGTGACAGGTAGGAGAACACAGATATAGTAATCTACCAGCCTGGTACCTGGTATGCACTGGGAGTCGTGAAACAAATCTCAGCAGGCTGAATGCTGTGCACCCACGCAATGTACAATGCTGTGATTACAGTAGGTTGGTGGTTTGGGGAACAGTGGATTTCAGATATTCAGGAGTCCAGTGTAATGTGTGGTATTATCTGCAGAATTTTGTTCAGATGCATCTGGTAATTTTAGGCCTGGTATAATGTCTGACTGGCTTGCCTTTTGTGACACTGAGAATCTAGACTCCTTTGAAAAATGATGTCTTTTCTGCAAAATATTTGGGGAGAATCCATTTTTAAAAAAAGAGATTAATCAAAGCTGATTAATTTGGGCACACTCCATTTCTGTAAAGGAATAAAAGCAATTCACACGGTCACATTAACATTGTAGAACACCTATAGAACAGAAGTCACTCCTAAAGGGACAGTTTATAACCTCACAACTACCTCCAATAGAAACCACAAGATTTCTAGTATCCTGCACAGACAACCTACTATTAATAGAATTTTGACTGAATATAACTGATAAAATTCCTCAGAACTGTTGACGGTGTCATCCAATGGCCCGGTCTTCCCCTCACTTGGTCATCCCTTGCTGCTTTCAGGTATTTGTGAGTCCTTCTGTATGGTATACTCACCTTATACCTTGCCTTTATGAAGTAAATATTTTAAAAATGCTGTGTCACTTATGAAAATCATAGGCACTCCATTATAAGTAGTAAGCAACCCTGCCAAGGAGTGCCTGCAAAAGGCTTGGTGGGAGCAGAGAAAGCTGAACCCTTGGTAGGATCATTTCCCAGGGTTACAAGCTGGTGGCCCATACTACTATTTCCTTGAAACATTCCCCATATGGATTTACTTTGAGTGGGTAATGCCACTTCTGTTCTTGTCACCCTAAGGCATGGAGGGCAGGCTAGGCTGGATTTCCATAATTCTAGTCCAGAACTATCATATCAGCATTTTCTGCAGTTGGCTATATGCCATTTGAAAAAAAAAAAATGTGAAAAGGATAGGTCAATCTATTTCCTTGTAAAATACATCTTCCAAAGCAGCCTTTCCTTTAGGTTGATTATGTCTTTCAGCTAGAGGGGACTCTTCTGTGATATTTTGGGCCTGATGACCTAGACAGTGGGACCTTTATTTGGCTGTGACTTGCAATAGACATCCTTCACATTTAGAAGATGAAAGATTTAGAGTCTTTTTTGAAGATGCAAATAGGCAAGATAAACATGCACGTGTACAAGACATCCATGTGTTTCTTCAAGCTACTTTGGGCATCATGTCACAAGTTATGTTACTGCTCACTGAGTTAATGGGTAGTAGCTCGTTTTGCATTTTCTTCAACAGATTTTTCAGGAGGTTTTGGTTGAGACAGTTTTGATGTCAATTAGAACTGACAAAGGTTTAGCCCAGTATTAAATACAAAATTGGGTAGAAATGGGTCAGGTAAATATCAGAAATCTTGCTGCTGGAAAAATGAAGTGCATTGTATTGTCTCAAATTTGGCTTGCTTATTGTAGCAAGTTACTAATTCTTAATTGTTCATAAAATAAGTTTTTCTCTTTTCCTTTAAGGAGTAACCAAATAATGTGGTTGACTTTTAAAGTGTCATTAGATTGTTGATTTAGCATCATGTTGTGATTAGTATGGCATTTCATACCTTTTTCAGAGCTACTGTCTCAGATTTTCAGCAGATATCATTAAACCTGCTTACAAGTCATACTTGAAAGATTACTTTTGTTGTATTTTTGCAAAGGTTGGCAACTTAAAAAAATTAAATACAAATAAAAATTTAGCATAAATATATGTGCTGGTTTGACTGTAAACCAGCAGGGGAAATTAACCCCACACAAAATACCTCAAGAGATTTTAGGTCAAAATTACAATTTTAATAAAAAAGGTTAAAATAAATGTAGTAATACAAAAACACCGGCTTAAACAAACCGACAGAGTCACGGTACAACCTGACACCCTGTTGACCAGGGTGGTAGCTGTGTAGACAAGTTAGGCACTGGTCCTGCAGAAAGGCCTGGTAGTCCAGTCCCAGTAGTGGAGTGGAGTAGCTGAGTCCAATTCCGAGGAGTGGAGTGGAATAGCTAGCTGAGTCCAATTTTGAGGAGTGGAGTCCAGTCGAGTCGAGTGGAGTCAAGAGTCGAGTCGAGTCGAGAGTCCCGTCGAGAGTGGAGTCCCGAGAATGGAGTCCCGTCGAGTCGAAGGGTCCTTTCTCCCATCCAAAACCCTTGTTTTATGCTGCGTTTCTTGGCTGGCACCTCACCCAGGGGCGGGGACTTTCACAACGGAAGAGGATCTTCCCGATGTTCTATTGGTTGCTTCAGTAATGAGCTTGGATGAGATGATCCCCAGGGTCCTCCAATGATCCAGGGTCCTCCGATGATCTGGGGTCGAGCTATTAGTCAAGCTGGGTGGTGCTAATGGGACATTAGCTGAGATCAGATAATCGGGGTGGGTGGTGCTTGCTGTTGGCCGGAGTGCTTGACTCAGTTGAGATAAGGAGTCCCTCAGCTCCTTATCCTTATCCTTATGAATTTATCCAGCTTTTGTGGGTGGTAATAGAATATATGACAAACCCAGGACAATATACCATCCTGCTCCTGGCTGCTCTGAGCCGGCAGAGTCCAGGTTCCCCTGTATTTTACTAGGAAGGAATGCATGTTGGGGCATATTTCTTCTGAAAGTTCAGCATAACACACCTCTAGTAGATGGGACATGCTTACTGGAATTTTTCCTTCTGAATTAGAAATAGTCATAATTTCCTCTGATGATATATCTGAAAGGGAGCATAGCAAGACATATGGGTCTGGCCAAAGGCTGGAAAGAAAAGAATTACGTCTTTCTGACC
The DNA here is from genome assembly GCA_018881555.1 of Amblyornis subalaris. Taxonomy (NCBI): domain Eukaryota; kingdom Metazoa; phylum Chordata; class Aves; order Passeriformes; family Ptilonorhynchidae; genus Amblyornis; species Amblyornis subalaris. Next base: position 2,347,041 of record JACAXG010000065.1, read on the forward strand.
AAAGAAAGGACCACAGCTACTTCTCCTGTAAATAGCAATGTGCATCCAGGGAATGCTGAGTCAGCTGCAAAGAATTAATCAGCCTTTCATCATCTTGGCTCAGGAAAAATGAAATTGTGCAAGGGAAATTGTGATGGAATTCAGTGACGAAGAATTATTCTAGAAAATCACGAAAATTTAAAGTGGAAAGGAATTTATTCCTGTTTCTCTCCAGATATATTTCAGAGAGAGCCTTCCTAATTTCTCTGACTTCAAATTTGATTGAAACAAGTCATGCATTTTAAGAGTGTTTCCCACCCACTGGCTGCTCTGGGCATATGAAAATCTGGTCACTTTACGTGGATGTTTGACTAGGTTCCAACCCCATTCAAATATCTGACTGTACTTCTCTACTTTCATCCTATATATTTAGTTTGACATTTAATCTTCTTTGCCTTCAATTCTCTATGCTGCAAAAACCAGCTAAAAAACTCCAATAAACACATAGCACACAAAATTCTTTCCTTTAAATCTAAACTCCTTTAATGAGAGGAACTAAATAAAAAATTAAATTAAAAGATTCAGAACCTCAAAAGTAAGGTGTGGATAAACACCTCCAAGCTAAGGGAGAAATAGTTTAAGATTGAGGTACTTTAATTGACTCCAGTGGACCTAGGCTAATTTACATCAACAGAGAATCTGACTTTAAAAGATTACATGTCTCATCCGAAATTTTCCAGCATTGGAAACACCGGAGTAAAAATCTTACAAGCAGCAGCATCATTATGAGGTTTCCAGTACCTGTCTCTTTAAGCTGTTCTGTTCTAAAGGAATATATGCATGCCAGGACTGGGTAATACCTCTGACAGATTCCTCCATTCATATCACCAAGAGCTGCAGCTGAGCTGGGTACAAGAAGAATCCTTGTGATATCCTGCCCCAGTGAATTTCCTGCTGCGTGTAGCCAAAAGCCAGCCTCTCCCAGAATATTAAATCCACTGAAGCAGAACCTTGCCACAATTTATAGCAGGTTTCTTGGGTGCTTAGTAGCCATAGTGCTTTTCTTGTTTATGGTCCATAGTTTCCTCAGCCATACTCTGTAATTTCCTTACTAAGGTCTTACTCTCAGGTCTGCATATATTTACATGTTTTACTCTGTAAGCTTTTAAGCAGCAAATTATACAAAATAGAGGTGAGACCTCTGCTAGTTGAGTCTTCCTTTTATTGTTTCCATTGTAGTTGCATCTGGAAAATAAATAAGTTAAGAACTTGAACTGACATAAAATAAATGACAGTTCAGGTTCTATAGGTTCATGTTTATGACATGATTGGCCCACAGCCATTGCAGCTATTTCATAGTCTACAAGATGTCCTTGATTTGCTCTTCCACCAGTATGATAACAAGCACATATAATATTTGCATACACTCCTAACAGGATTCTAGCCTCTGCCTGATTTTATACTTTCAGCATATACACTGTTCTTCACAGGACTCCCTCAGCTCCCTTAAATAATCCTTACATTTTCATCTATATTGTTTTCATCTTTCAACCAAGTTGAAATCTAGATGAATATAAAGACAAAAGCAAGAAAATATGATAAATCAAGAGATGTGAAATCACAGAATTAAAGTCTTCATTCATAAAAAGGGTGTAATTTTTCTTCCAACAATATACAAATTATGATAATCCAAACAGAGCTACCTGACATATTTTCTGATTTGTAAAAACACCTTCTTCTACTTCCTTTTGAGAGCAACTATGCAGAAAAGCCATATAATTATGGTACCAATAGTGGGATTTTAGGTGCATCCACGTCAGTCCTGTTATGTCTCTCATCTGCTTTTGACATATTGGTCATGAGATTTTTTTCTCTCTTTTTTATACATCTCACAGAAATAGTCTTAGTGTCTGTGACATGACTCCATTTCTTCCTTACTGAGCACATATTGGAACATGTATTTGAGCCTGATGAAGAAATTTTATTGGTTTTTTCCTTCAAGGCACATCATATAGACTTCCAAGGGCTCTCATTTTGTTTACCCTCTTTCTAGGAAGAACAAATAGCTGAAATTTCAGCCTCATAACAGCCCCATCTTTACAGCTCTATTGCACCTGACCTTGCTAGGGCTACCAAATGTGCAAGCAGCTTTTGTAAAAAGGAAACACATGAATAAGAGCTCACTGGAGTTCAGTAGAAAGAGACCAAGACAAGATCAACCAAATGAGAAAGGAATAGCAATTTTACAATGAGAATCATCATCTGTTTGTCAGCTTGCATGGTAACAAAATTATTGGATTCTTGGTAGCTGATCCATTGTCAAATATCCTTGTCCAGGTATTCTTTATTTCTCTTCCTTTACCTTATCTGAGCAATGACATCCATTTCTTCCTGGTACGGATATGATTACTTCATGTTTTTGCTGGTTTCTCTAGTGTGTCATATATTGAGCTGCTCTTTATCTTAACTTGAAAGAGCAAAAGATTGTAGCTCACATCTGGAATACCTCTGAGAGCAACCCTTTGCTTAATTTTCCCTGAGATACTGTGGCTTCCTAGTTTCTAGCTAGAACTTCAACATCAGTTTTGATCTAGGGGATGATACAGTCAGAGATGGAATGAACTGTCAAAATCCCACTGAAATTTGGTATGCTTTAACTTTTTTTGCTAAACTCCTTTCAATTCGTCTGGAAAATCTCAACCAGAAGTTGTTAAACAGGGACCAGGCTATACGGTTTAATATTCAGGATAGATAGTAAATATTTCTTTCCTACAGCCATCTTAGCAAACTGAGAATGAGCTTGTAGCATTATCATCAGTTAGTGATAACCTACTTTCATTTTCTGAAAATTCCCAAGCACTTAGAATTCTATCTCTAAGCAGTAATTAAGGAGGGTAAAGGTTATTTTGCTCTTTTGATTAAAAATTGAATTTACTTTGTGTTGATGTAAAAGCAGGAAATGTAATAGCAAATTAGTTTTTGTTCCTTCTCTCTGTATTCAAAATTAATATTTAGTGCAGATTTTCGACTTCATTTTCAGATAATCAGAACACACAAAGCCAGTAAGATTGTATCACTACTTCTTTTCTCAAAGAAATTTTTGTAATTATGTGAGAAATGAATCTATATTAACCTTCAAAAGCTACCATTCTGAGGTCAATAGCATCAGAAACTTGAACATTCACATGGTAGCATTATGATTGGCCTGAAAGCACATATCCAGAATATGCTGAGCTTTTGAAGCAGTTCAGGTAGTAGATTACTTTAAGCATGTGCACAGAAGCCAGTAAGGTAGGTTTTATGGAGTCATATCAAAATATTTATGGGATCATATCAACAGCCATAATGGGCATTGACAAGTGGAAAGCATGTTGCCTTTGGGCGGAAATCCAGAGAGCATGTTGTTTCAGTAAGTAAGAAGTGGGATTGCTCTTTGGTGTCCAAGTGAAAAATGAATAGGCATGAAGAGGTGTCTGGATGAGATACATGTAATTATGCAATATAAGACTTGGGCAGTATAGACATGATATCTAGAGAAAGAGACAGAGAGACAGACAGATAGACACATGTATAGATAGGGTACCAAAGAAGAGATCAGACTCTAGAAACACCATATTAATCTTCAGGGCTAAACTTTATTTTCTTGAAGTTGAACAGATTGTTTAAAGGAAGCTATAGCTTTACTCAGCATTAAAAGTCTGAGATTTTAGCCCCACAAGAGTCAGGAAAATTTTGACTTAGAAGCAGAGGTAATCAGGAAATTCTAAGTCAAGTAATGATTCCACCTTTCAAAATGGTGGGAGTGAAAGAAGACAAAAAAGCTACTGGAAATTTTTATAATTGCTGCAAAAGAAAGTAGAATGTTTAAAATTACCATTAAAGAAAAGCAAGTCACTCCCACACAAAACAAGGAAGCTGCTTCTATATTGACTCTTACAAGGTCAAAATTTAGCCCTTTGCTTGGAAACGACTGCCTCTAAAATCTTGCATCATGGGTTCTCACTCAAAGAGATGATCTCTCAAGGATACTTTTTATTTGACTAAAAGCTGCTTAGTCTATCACTTATAAGCTGATCACTTCATTTCTTTAAAAAATATACTTTATTCCTTTACTAAGTAGGCTTACTACTTACAATGGCATAGATATCTGGACTAGTTAAGTTATGGCAGCTCTGGATAACATTCTACTTCTTCCATAAGTATGTCAATAAAATTTGCGTTTGAACAAGGCCTCCCCTCTTCCTTCCCCTAGAGTAAATTTAAAGGATCGTAATGACATAAAATATCAATGTATTTTGGGATAAGTGCAAAACTAACAAGTCAGCTCACAATATATATTCACAAGCATTGATGAAGGCTGCAAGATCAACTTTATAAAAGATATTTGACAGTCTTTTAATGACAGACTCCAATCAAGATTTGGCTTCACCTTGTTAGAGATACTCAACAAGGATGTCCTTGTTTCCCATCAGGAGACAGATAACAATTTGGATCAACTTTGTGTTTACAAAAAGGAAATTTCTCACTGGATTCATAGTGATTATAAGAAGTATTCTATAATGCAATTTTATTTATGCAATGATTTTCAGGTTTTTTTTGAGGTATTCTTTTCTGTTGCTTGTAGAGAAACTGATGAATCAATACAAATAAAGTATAGTAGATCATATTATGAGAAAAAGATTATGTGATAATTTTTTCATATGAATATTTGAAGACATGAAATGTGTGCTCAGAAAGCATGAGGAATTTGAAACCACTGAAGGCTAAAGTTATTTGTTTTTCAAAGATTAGACAGATATTTAAGTATAAGCTTTCACAGTCAGCATACCTTAATACTTCAGCTGGAAATATTTGGCATTTTAAAAGATGAAAGTGTAATATACTCATTTTGTTTCAGTCAGCATATTTTAAAACAAAATACAGAAAAGTTTCCTGTTTTTCCACAGTATTGTGAGGTATCTTGCACATGCTTCCTCTATAATTTGATTTAAAGGTAGGAAAAGAAACTCATTTGATTCACTGAGTTTTCAGGAATGATTATTAGTACAACTTATTGCCAGTTGAGTAACAATCTAAATGCCAACTAGGATAAAATTGACAGCAATTCCAATCAAAGCCAAAACATTAGCCAAAATACTCCTGTCCTTAACTACTTATATGTCACTCTTTGGAATACCTGAATAATGAATATGATGTATGGAACAGAACAAGTTTTGTCCTGGTGCACATTCTTGTCTTCTGGTATAAATAAAAAAAAAGTCAATGCAAAATACATTTGTGCAGGGTTGTTTCCTGCCCAGTAGTGAAGTTCTATGTGAAGACATTTCCTATTTTGCAGAATTTATAAATGTGCCTTTGCACATTCATAAGTAATGTTGAAGTATATCTGATAAAATAACCTAAAATAAACCTTCTTTTTTAAGAAGATGCATTTCTGCTAAAAATTACGATCACACTTTGTACAAATTCAGTTTTTACAGAAGAAATTGTTTCCAATTATGTATTATTTAAACCCACCATCAGTCTCATGACATTATAACCAACTTTATTTTTTTTATTTAAATTCCACCAGCTGTAAAAAACTGTTCTCTCAGATGGTTTTATCCAGTTACAGTGTCAAGATTACCAGAGACTTCAGTGGGAATCTAATCAAATCCCAGATGTGTGTCCAACTTGAATCTAAGGTGCAAAAGATTAGTTCATTCAGCTAAATCCTCTGGGATGTTGATTGTGTCTTAGCATGTGTTTGCACAGAACCCAGCACAAAATGTCATGACTGGAGTCTTTGTGTGATGAAAACTGAATAAGCGCTCAATCAAGACCTTCCTTCTGAAACTTCACCCTACAGACAAAAAACACTTTGTGGTCTGTTTGCTGTCTCCTTTGCTCCTGACACTTGGGTCCTATATTATGGACTGTAAGACTAAACATAATGAATTATTTTACATATTATTCTTCCAGTCAATAGCTATCTCAAAATGTTCAATGCTGGTATATTAATGAAGACGAAAATTCTGTGTGGATAAACCACTAATTTTCATCATTGTACATTTATAAAATATCTTTTATCACATTAGATTTAGGCTCCATTCTCATCTAAAGATGTTGAAAAACAAGGTGCAGCATCTTTGGTTAAATTTTAACAGGTAAAAATGAATTATTTTCTTCATTTAATTTATATAAATCTGACAAAAATTTGTTAACTAAAACCAATGTCTAATAAGACAGGCTGTTTATTAATCTCTATCTATTGAAATTTGTACTTCATATCCATGTTGTGTGAGCCATTTGTAGCCTGGATTCTTATGGGAAGTTAAAAAAAAAAAGAGATGTGCTCTTTTTCTGTTTATTTTGGAGAAAGTGAAATGTTGTTTTTTAAAGTTGCATTTAAAATCAGATAAAAACAGTTTTTATCTTTATGTGTCTTTGGGAAAAAAAAATTCTACCTCAAGAAATTTCTTTAACAAAGAGAACATTATTTCAGACTCTAACATTTCTGTCTGCCTATTATCATTAGTCATAAGCTAAGCCCTGCACTAAATGTCTAGTGAGCACAGATAATGTTCATTTTGTCTGGAAGACAGGTTGCCGCCTGTCAAGGAGAGATGGAATAAATGACAGGTTTGGACTCTGTGCCTTGCAGGCATATTAGGCTAAGAAATCGCCAACATGATGAAAAATTATTTTGTCAAAAATTTGTAGGTCACCCATCATTGTCTAATGTATTCTGTGATTAATTGCTAGCATAGATCAGCATTATGTCTTTCCAGTGAATCGCTTAATTGTTGCCTGCTTCATGCTCTTAATGTAATGACGAGGCATCTGGTCCTTTCACATGTGCTTTTAAATGCCAGCTTTTGCATCCAGGTTACGGGAACTGTGACATTAAACTTAAAGAACTAGTTGAAATTAAAACTTCCGGAAATCTGTCTATTCTATCTTTTTTTCTTTATGGCCATGTGCATGGTAGGCTGAGTGTTAGTGTTAATGTATGTAGATTTTATTTCTGATGAGTGATTATTTGACTGCTCATTTTACGAAGATTTATGGTGTGCTTTCTATCTCCTGACTGCAGTGCTACTCTTATCTTTAATAAAAGAGATGAGGACATTAATCAGCCTTTGTCAGGAGTCCTGACTAAGACATTAAATGTACTGTATGGGATAGGTAAACACGCTCCAGATCCTTCTCTACTCCAGTAGATCAGGCAAAAAAACACTCATTATATTTATCATAATTTCACATCTGCTGTTTTTGAAGCAATGTACCATGAGGCCATAAACTGTATTACAACTGTGCATAAATTCAACTGATTTGTGGCTGGAGTAACTAATTCCTAAAGTACATTTTAGAAAAACAAGCAGTGAGCCCTGAAATTGCAATTCCATAAAGGCACTAAATTACTGACTGCAGAATCAAGAATTTGCTTGATGTGATTCTGCAGTGACCGTTTTATAAAAAGTGACAGTGTGCCTGTGATTGAGTCAATAAAATAAGGACGAGTGAGCCGTATACTCAAACAAGATTAAAGAGAAACAGAATGACAGAGGACAGACACATGGGATATAAATAGAGGCAGGTGTAATATTCCCCCTCTCCAAAAATGTTTTTAAGATGTAGCTATTAATAACAAGGATATTAATTTACAAGTAATCATTTAACTATGTGAGAAAAATACAGCTGTTTTTACCCAAGTTTTCATCAGATATTGTATTTCTGTAAATAAGGATATATTTTTTTATGGCAAAAGGATGGTATCTCTTTCCTTAAAATACTGTGTATGTCTTAAATGACTGTATTCTCTCATCTCAAAATTGTAAATAATTCAAGCAAAATCAGTGTTACTATATCAGCCTTCAACTGTGGTAATCAGAAGAGCAGTTAGGACTGAACTTTTCAAGCTGATCTTTCTTAAATGGAAAATAATGTATTCTTAGGGAGACTTGGGATGTGATATCACATCAGCTGCTGAATGGACTTGATTTTCCTCCTTACCTGTCAAAGCAAAACAGTGACATGAACAGCAAGATTGCATCTGGCTCATGCCAGACCCATGCCTTCCCTCTCCTGGTGGCAAAGCAAAGAGAGGTCACAGACTCCAGCAACGCCGAAATGTGGGACATACTGTTCCATCAATTTTTGATCACTTTTGGTTGGGTCAAACTGAAAAGTATTACAATTTCAATTAATGGTGACAGAAGATGGTGTTTTCCACTCAGTGATATCCAAAAGTTGACACATAATGCTTATGAGCAAAAAACTATTTCTTTTGAGTATTTAAAAATGAAATTACTTCTGGTCTCCAAAAGAGCTACTCTTCGGTTATGTTATGTATTTCTCTCATCCTATAGGTAGGTGTATAAAAACACAAAACAAAGCTGCATTATGAGATACTTTTAAACATCCTTCTCTCAGACATTAACAGCTCTCCATAGTGTGTTAACAGCCCTTGGTGTGAATTGGTGGGAATATACATTATGTTCACTTTGGAAAATGAGAGTAATATAATACCCTTTGGAGTTGTTAATAAATGTGTGTATAGCTTAGTTTTAGTACTATTCTTGGCCGCAGTCTGCTAAGCTTGGTCCACCCTTGTGGTTATAAATCTGTGGGAATAATGCTGAATATCTTTGTGCTCTGTCCATGAGACCAAGACAGAAAAATGTTTGCTTGATGCCAATGCATGGTTTCTATCTAATAGCATCAATCTGTGCATCACTGAGCGTTTCTTTTCCTGACCTTATTACTTTACTGGAATTAAGCTTGAAACAATCTGATGTCAGCTACTGTATATCTACTTTTATTGCTAGCCTTGCTGGGGCTCTCCATATTGCTAGCGCTGCATCTCATTTTAGATAGGTTGAACCACATATATATTCTGCAGTTTATTGGAAGCCTGATAGATTGTTTTCTGCATTCCACAATGGCAGGACAGTCTTTTTCATGAATGTTGGAGAACAAATGTAAATTCATGTGTATACAGCTGACCAAAATTAATAGGTTTGATTTTTTTCTTGGAGGTATGAATAAATCCAGCATATCACTAGATATGAGTAAGAATAGTGCCAGTCTACCTGCCATTGGTGTAGCTTTTCTGATTCAGTGGCAGTTTCAAATGTATTTGAAGAATCTGTAAAAGTTGATTATTATGATAGATTCAGAAAGGTTTGCTCAGACAACAAAGCCACATCAGAATGAATTGCAAGGATTGAAAAAATGCAAACTACCTTCAAATCGAGGCAAGCTTTTGCTCTCTATTCATCCCCCACCTCTTTTCCTTCTCTCCCCATTACCATATAAACTTAGCAGCTTCCTGCAGAGTTCCACTGCAGTCAAATAAAATTCAATGATAAAAACCACTCAATAGCTCTATTAAAACACAACTAAAATTGTTCTTGGGACCATGTCTAGGGATTAATATATTTAGAAGCTATCCAATATTTACATAACTTTTCCTCATGTTCAATGTGATCGTGCTTTTTGAAAAATAGTCAAGACTCAGGCAGAATGAGAGAAAAAGATTTTTCCCTAGCAATCTAACGTCTACTATTCCATATTCTTACTGTACCAAACACCTGGTCCATATGGAGCAGGTTGGTCTGAAACACGGCTGATGAATCAAGGGAAAACATCCCTTCAGCCACAGCAGATACATGTTGATCACTCACAAGTGATCCAAACCTAGGCTCATTTCCAACTTATTACTCTGTAGGTGATTAACAAAATAATTTTGAATGGTCTTCTGGCTCACGAGGATTGTCTTCCACTGATATGGTGCCTTCCAATACCATGTGAGGTTCCCTATCTGTTCCTAGAAAGAGAGACATTGTTTAAGAGGACGGAGACTTCAGAAATAGTCCCAAATCCACTGGTCAGGCCGACACAAGGGAGCAGCTTGGGAAATGTGATGCAATGCTAGCAGGGTGCTCACTGCATGCAGGCAGCTCTGAAAGCTGCATGGCTGGGAGCTGGGTCAGGACCTTGCTTAAACGAAGGCAGGGGAAGATCCTAGCTTTAAAAAATGGCTGCTGCTCAGTTGTTTGCGCAGCCAAGAGCATCTCATTGCTGAAAAGATCCACCCACACTCCTTTCAAACAAACCTCCTCTCTCATAAGACTTTCATGGTAGCAAAGCCAGGAAGTGTTGGGGTCAGGGGAGGTGTGAACACATGCTGAGCAAACTGTGTTTGATGCAACATATACTATCCCTGCCTGCTGAGACAGCATGAACACCTGCTCTGGAGGGCAATTCCTTTACTTAGCTACTTAAGCACTGTTTGACCCTCTGCAGGACTTTTCTTAACATGATATGTACTGAAAAATAAAAAAGAACAGTGTTTTCAAAAGGATGCTTTCTGTAGTTTTGTCATTCTGCAAAAGCCTCTTTTTCCTATTTCCTTATACACCTAATTCTTCACTCTGCTCCCAAGGGAGAAGGATAGTTGAACGAAAAAGAAGTGTTTACTGATAAAATAAACAAAACATACTTATTCATATGAAATAATGCAATCTCTGGAATATTGTGGTGTTGTGTATGAGCAAAAGACGCCTCAGATTTTTAACTCTGTACTTCTAGTACAAGAAACATATTCCTCTAAAGAAAGGTGTTCCCCCTGCCCCTCCATATTTGTATTTATTTATTTTTTTTTCTCTCCAAATGCAACAGAACATTACATTTCAATTTGCTTGAAAAACTGGCATGTCAAGAAAAGGGAAAGAGCATGTAAAGGCATCTGACTATTAGAGGAGATGGTCTTGTTTGAAGCAAGGGGCAACTGAACTCTACTGTGAGTATTTCTTTTAGCCTTTTGTGCTGCTCTTCCTGAAGACCTTAGCTAGATGATAATTAAGTTTAATGAATTAAGAAGCTGCATAAGACACCACTTACTGGTAGATGATGAATCCACAGGAAGCCTTGTCCCAAACCAGTTCTATTACCCGTCTCTCTTATCTTTGACATCTGCATCTGCAGAAGGAGAGAATTTTGGGAGGTTATGACTATACACAACTGTAAAAGTCCGCCTGCAAATTTATCTACTACTTCTGAATAATTATTTTTGGTAATCATCCATAAGAGCACAATAACTTTTTAACTCAATATAGAATATAGATTTGTATTCAGTTCAACATTCTGAAACACCTGCTAAGTGAAATTAATTTGACTACTGTCAGTCATTTGTTAGATTTGCTTTATGCCTAATCTATATTTCATGATAAAAATCTGATGAATGTTGTTATTGACACTTAAATATCTGTATGTGTGTAACTTAGAAGGAGACTGAGACATAATGTCCTCCGAGTTAAACAGATTTATCCACCACCAACTGTATTTTGGACAATCTAAACATCAACACACACATAGAGCCACTGGAACAAAAGGAGAAGCAGCAGTAAAATATTGAGGTCTTCATATGACACAATACTTAAAAAGCACTTGCAAGGTCTTCTTGCAATTTTGATTATATCTTCAGCTTATCTCATTTACTGAAACAAAGTGAGACTGAAAGCCTGAAGATTTAAAGAGTTATTAATTAATATGTCGTACCAGTAGCTGTTGTGAAATGGAATGCAGCATATTCATAATTGTAAATAGCTGATTTAATTTATAGCATTATGTTAGGTATTTGGGTATTTCTGTCATACTGTTACTGTTCTTTGCTATGCTGACTGCAAAATATAATAACTTCTAAGCAGTGTGTAAAACAAAGTGCTCAATTCACTTTATTAAAATATCCAATAATAATTGATTTAAAGGCAATAAAATGTGTTCATTAGAGGGTTTATATTCAAGAAATATTGAAAGTATACCTAAACCTGTCACTTTTATTGTGAATGAACAGGATAATATAATTTGAAAAGAGTGTGATCATACTAAAGATTTGTCCTGCAGCATTATCTGATAGCTCGTAAAGTGCTGAAATTTAATATGATGCTTTCAGTCAGTTTAATTGAAATTTAATTGCCACTTTGGGCAGAAGGTTTAGATCTGATCAATAAAATATTAAAGATTTTGTGCTTTCACTTGGAACGATTTCTTAGCCAATGCATCAAGTTTAACCTATGTTTTAGGAAATATTTGTTTGTTATAATTCACATAATGTTCAATATCACTTGCTAATCTGAATGTGTTAACACACTACACAGATAAATAGTGGAAATAATAAAGCTATAGTTGATCCATTTAATTACAACAAGAAGAAAGAAATAACGGTCACCTTCAGATTCATGAGAAAGGCATTAATGTAAAAGAGCTATAAATATTTTGAAATGTCAAACCTCAGAAAGACAGAGTCCAACACGAGCCTAGCTGTAAATCAGGCACATGGAAGGACCTTGAAAAAAAGATGGTTCTTTGGTATTTTAGAAATAATTACTAATACAAAAAGGGTAATGATGAACCTATAAATTACATTAAAAAGGGCCATTAGAGGAGGATTAGTTTATAAAGCTGAGAGATGGTTCCTGAAAATTATCCTGGTAGTTATTTCTTCTTTTCCTTTCATATTATTCACGAACCCCAAAATTATCTGATTAATGATAAACTAATTGATTGCTACTTTGCAATTCAAATGCAGTACCCAACTTCGAGTCTCCCTTTACTGTAATCTATACTGTTCTCATTTTTGTCTTTCTTTCTTTTTTTCTTTTTTTTTCCTGTCAGTGTAAAGGGGATTATTCTACATTGCTCTTTATAATGTGTAGGGGCAATTCCAGTCTAAGCAGCACTGCTACAAAGCTCATCGGTGCTGTTGGCTCAGGCCCCTGAACACCAACTCTACATGCCTGAAGGGAGCCTGGTGCCTCTGTTCCTCCATCCTCTGCCCACACAGGCACTCTTACAGGTCCTTGGTGAGAGTGGACAGAGCTAGGGGTGACCGAAATGCCATTCTCTTAATTTCTCCGAGGTCTTCAACAATTCTCTTGAACCTAAAGCCCACAGAGCATCTTATCAGAACTGCGGTTTCCTGCACAAGATGATATTCAATGGCTGCCATTTAGAAGAGTTTTCATCTTTTCAGATAATAAGCACTGCTTGAAACAGCAATGTCTGAGCTCAACTCTGATGTGCTAGAAATTGAGTAAGAGGCTGTGGGAATATCTGAGAAACAGAAAACTGTCCCGTAGATATATAATATATACTATGATGCCAATTTCATTGCAAGTTACTGCTTGTTTGAATAAATTGTAATTCCCAGAATGTTATTTTTTACTTAAAATTGATTCAGATGTGCATGGGGCAGAGGACAGCATTCAACAGCATGGAAAACAGCTGATTTATATTGTTGCTGGTGACAGAGGCACAGTAGGATCACCTTTTTTGGCCTGAAATCAATGGTACCTATAGTGCTCTGTCCCAAGGATGACGAGAAAAGATGAAAAAGTACAGTCATTCCCACTTCCTATCACACAGCACTCAACCACTATCTGGAGGATTGATGAAATAGCCTATTCAAAGCCCTCTGAAGATTGCATTGGTCTGCTTCCCCTTCTCTGAGGTTTTCTGCAGAAAAGGAGTTGCAAATGCAGCTCCCTGAAGATTGTTAACTTCTGCTGGCAGTGGTGTGTCTCTGCCATTGTGAGGGGCAGTGTGAGCATCGAGTGCTGGGAGTAGTTTACGCTTCTTTGGAATTTGATTAGCAAGCAAAACCAAACATCAACTAATCTGACAACTAATAAAATTCCCACCCACATGCCCACTAAAATGGAACATTTCCTGGCTTTTTGCCTTCAAACAGAATTTCAAGCCTCTTGTTATAAAATTAGCAATTTTAGCTCATAAACTTGAATAACACCAGAGGCAAGAATCTTGGGAGAACAAAACGGATGGATGGTTAGAATTTGGAAGCAGAAAATGGGACTAACGTCATACTGCTACCCTTGTTGGGACATTTTCTCTATGCAGTTCTCCATCTGCAGGATAGGAAGATGATGCCTCTTCACCAACCCACCTATCTGTCTAATTGTGATTGTTGGAAGACTGAACAAAATTGTATTCTCACAGACTGTGCAAGATGTTAAGTGCTGCTTTTGCAGTAGAATTTTAAGAATCTTTAGTTCCCAATTCTTCAGTCTTTTCTTCAAGTTCTCCGGGATGCATTACTCTGGGAATATTTATTTGGAACCTATAATTCCTTTCCAAGGCTACTGAAGAGTTCTGAAGATGCGGAGAAGGAAGCAGTAATTCCGTGTGTTGTAAATTGGACCTCGCTATCAGAGCTCTAAGCAGCAAAACTGACACTTCTCCCACCAAAGCAGCAAGACAATACAGGTTCCTTTTCTATAGTACTAAGAAAAAACATGGTTAAAATGCATGTCTTTTCTAAACACCAAATGTCTTTCTTAGCTTGCTATAAATAACTTTAATTTCATTGAAAAATACAAATTATTTTCTTAAATTTCTCTGGATCAAAATTCAAGCGTAATCCCCTCAAAATCTTTACTACAGAATCCCTCAAGTTTGTAAAGGACCAGATATGGATTTGGTTGGATTACTAAAAAGATAAAGGCTGACTCTGACATTCTGTTCAGTTCATGATTTGGATTTGGATTTTCAACCTCCCAAAATGCTTGCATTAACCCTAGGGTTTTTTCTTTACCCTTTCTAATAAGAGCTGGTTTTTAGCTTGAATTTTATTCAGTCTCTTTTTCAGGTTAAACCACAGTCTTTAATGGATTTAAACCCTGTCCTTTGAAAACAACATTTTTGTATACACTCAAGTAACATATTTTAAACAAAAGCTATTTCTTCATTTGTTCCTTAACTTCCTCAAATTCTCAGTTTAAGGGTACATTTTTCATCTGGAAGATACTAAAATTGGTGTCACCCTTCCTCTGCATTGACAGTATAGGATTAAAATGGTTGCACTGAAGCATCTTGTATTTTCTCTTCTTCTAATTTATCACAACCACATATTCTATGGGAAGTTAAGGTGGAGGAGGAGAGGGGAGGAAAGATGCCCAGCTGATAGACAGCAGCTCTACCTTGCAGAAGATTCATTCTACTGCACATTTTGAATCTGCTGACAAGAAACTTGCAGCACAAGTAATCAGAGCCTTCACAAGATTGATTTTGTCCCCTGCTGGTATATGGCATATAGGGGAAAAAGGTTCTCATCTCTCAGTGTAATCTTAACTATTTAGAAGCCATTACTGCAGGATTACAAATCATCTGAATACCTTTCTTGTGTAACTTAGTTATTTATTAGGAAGTCCAGCAAATTAGTCAGGTAGCATTATATAGTGTTCCAGTCCTGAAGCTCTTATTCAGCATGCTGCTGGATTATTCCCTCAATTTACAAATGCTAGTAAATCTATGAAGTTCTGTAAACAATACTGCATAGTGATGAGTGTAAATAGTCAACAAATTTTCCATTTTTTTTCTAATTGCGGAGAAGAGTTAGCAAACTATATACATACAGTTCACTTTTCAAAGTGACTCAAACAAAACTGCAGATGTGTTCTGTCCTAGGTTTGTAAGAAATGCTTAAAGTCAACTTGTCATAGAAACTAAATTGAATCTACTACCTATACAGCTCCAGAAGGGAAGATGTAGGGAAAAAAAGGAGAAGCATGAGATTTATCTGATGTTTCATTGATGTATGGTTATATAAAATCTTAAGTAATACAGATAATGTCACACAATATTGCAACATATATTTTCAGCTGAACATTATAAGACAATAAGGCATAAATGGAAATTAAAGGAAAGAATCTGAATGGTTGTCAGGGAACACTTTTTCATTCAGAGAATCATAAACATATGGAATGGTGTGTCAGGCAAAGTTTCTGAGATAAGAAGCGAGTAATTACAAAATAGATTTATAACTTGAGGAATAAAGTACAGACAATGGAAAAAAGCTTCAAGTCAAATGATATTTAACCCTTACTAGAAAAAATGTTCATGATAATCATATTTAATAGCTTACACCTAATTTTCTGAAGTTTGCCTTCTATTCTTTGGTCACTAATGGAATATAAAGAGACATATGTAAGTCATCCACTCATGCTCAGAGCTACCATGTAGTTTTAATACATATCAGTATATCAAAACACAAACATAGAAAATGAGATACATTCTGTTGCTCTGTCCCTACTGAAATAAATTACTTGTTGATGTGAAGATATTGGATTCTCAAAGCATACAAATTTTTGATATTAGAAAATATGGCACTCAGAGTGACTCTTCTGTAGTGATGTGTAAAAATAAATAATCTCAATAGATAAATGCATTAAAAGACAGCCTCCAGGGCAAATAAAAGCAGCAAACATATTTTCATGTGTGAAACAAGTAATTAGAGAAAAACTGATAGAAAACTGCAAGCCAGGACATTTTCCCATTGTTGTTCCAAAGCAGGGTGGGGGTGGGAAGGATGTCATTCAGTCTTTAATCCACTTTAAGGGATTCAGGCAAGAGAAAAAGCCTTTGTAGAACATTTATAGCTCTGTCTCAACAGTAACAGTGGGTTCACAGATTCCACATTCCTTTATAATGTCTCAGTATATATACAAGTTATATTGACAAATTAAATAAACTGTATTTACATTAATACTCCAAAAAGCTATGGAAAGACATGAGTTTAACTTAATTAGTTAGAAAAGAAGCCCAATTATAATTCACGTACTTAACTGGTATGGGAGTTATACCGCAGTCATTCTCTCAGTCATTCCACTACTTCAGCTTTTCTTCTTTGGTCAGAAAATCAGAAAGTAGAGAGAGTATAATATCAAAATGAAAAGGAAATGTACATATCTAAATCTCTTGCAAAATATATCCAAATTCCTACGATTTTTCTAAGCTTTTCTGGCTGGAAATATATGTTTACGCGATACACAGCTGCTATGTAACACAGCTGCATATTGCTGCATTTTGGATGTGGAGGATGTACCACCAAAATGTTGCACAAATGGCCTGTTGGTGCCAAATGGATGGTAATGGCAGGAGAATCCTCTTGTCAAGGTAGAATTTTCCTACATTGTTTGTGCAGTGAGTATAGCATACCAAAACCATCATATGTGGCCCTTTGTCTCTTGGACACTGTCCAGTGGGCACTGTCCAGTAGGCACACCCACTGGAATTATCCTTAGCCCGGACAATGACTCTAGAAATCCTAGCCAAATAGACAACTTTGCCATTTTCTAGCTAAAAGCTTTCTCTGAGTGAATTATAGGAATAGAAAGTGAATACTGGATATTCAATAGCTCTGTTTTAAATAATTTCATGTGCTGAGGATGAAACAAGGTGAATTCTAATAGAAGACTACATGTCATGGTCCTTCAGAAGAAAAAGATTCCTTTCATACTTCTGAGAGGAAAGAAATGTCCAGTCAGACAAGTTAAATCATGCTAATGAGCAAAACTCTATGGTTAGAGATAAGAAAAGTTAGATTTTAAAAAGACAGCATGAACAGTGTTTGTACCTATCACTAAGAGATTATCAATCATAGCTATACCATAACTGTAACAAAATCCATGCTTAAAACAGCATGGCAGGAATCAGAGGCACCTATATTATTAAAATGTGACCAAACTTACTTCAGCATTACCTCTCAAATACATCCAGCAAAACAGGAGACATATTTCAGCACTGCTTTTTTACAAATGGTAAAGGGCAGGGGTCCAGGGTTCTAAGACTTCATTAAGGAAAAGAACTCAACCAAGGAAGCAGCACAGTTCAAACCAGTCTTGATTCTGCTCCATTTCATCAGTGTAGATTGAAGCATTAAAAAAAAGAAAGAAAAAAAAAATAAAATAGATGTGAAATGCCTTGCAGGAAGAAAGTATTAGCACTACAGTCAAGTCAAGCTAGTCACATTGACCACAGTCTTCCATCTGAATGGCTCTGCTGGACAAGATGTTGCCATGTCTGTAGGAAAACGGTCTTCTCACTTTCACAATTGTTGGTTGGAGGGTAAAAATTTCCTAGGCGGCAATCTGAGATTTGACATCAATGGAAATTAAAAGCATGAAGTGCCTTTAAAAGGTTACCCATAATCAGTATCTAAAAAGATTGCTGATGCCTTTCTTGTATTTTTTTGCAAACACATGTTTTATAATAAAGGCTGGTTTTAAGTTTTGCCATGAATATGCCACTTGTTACTTAGCACATACAAATTAATTACCTTAATTGAAAATAAAAATTATGATAACAGCAATATAAAGTGTAAATGTAATATTTGGAAAATAGGTGCTAAAGGCAGAGGACATGACAAATAAACGTGGTCCAATAAAACTATATGTGCTGCTAATGAATGTGGATAGAAGATGAGATTACGTGAATTTTGCCATCAGTAGAATTGTCTGCTTCAGATGGAAAGTCATAAGGCTAAATTTAGAGGGGATATAACTCAACATTTAACCAAAAATGGACACCAATATTTCCAGGCTTAAAAGCTGGAGAACTGAAACTTTGAAGAGTGGTCGAGAGGCGAGGTCCCTCACAATTCCAAGAGTGKAAGAGATCTTTTGTATATTTTAAATAAAACAAAAGGAAAAAATGTGAGTCATCCAGAAACTGGCAAGTAGAAATCAGAGCCTGGGCTCTAAATTTTGGTTAAGCATGAGACTACCAAGGGAGCTAAATTACAGATGGAGCCAAATGGACATCCCATTATCTTTGTCAGTCTCCAACATGAAAGTGGATTTGGGTTGCGGCTTCTTTAGAAATGGTATGGTCAAATCTCTCTCTTATTATCACTGTTATGTTTTTGTAAAATTGTACCAAATGCACACATCACTAATTATTATTCCTTTAGAAGATCTTTCTACCTTGGGGAGCTCATAGGAATGGTAATTTTCATACGTAAAGGTAGAAATTGTGTATTGTCACTGCCAGTTCCAATCTGCTCCAGGTAAGACATATTACTGAGAGTTAAAATCTCACACATGCCTGTGAAAAAATATTTGGAAATCCTATTTTGGTTTGACAGTGGGAAGTGCTTGAGTATACATGTCACAGAGCAGCCGTAACAATTGACTCTGCCTGCACCTGTCTTGGCCCTCAGGTCTCTCGGTTCCCTCAGATGATCAAACTGCCATCTTTCATGTGATTTCACTTAAAATAATACAAGAATATTTTCAGGAGAAACATCAAAGCAAGCTGTAAAAATTGTGTCTGTATTCAGCACTGGAACATTTTGTGACATGTAGGACCAAAACCTAGCATAATGAGGCAAGAAAACAGGAGATTAGCATGTGGAATGAAAGAGTAGTTAATTTAAGTCTCTTTTCACAGTAACTTCCACAGACACAGTACTTCCATAATATTTTCTTCTCTATTATTATCTCAAATCTGCCTCTAGTTTTGAAACCCTCATTAATATGAAGGAACCAGATTTTCACCAACTTCTGCATGGCTGCTTAACCAGTGCTCTGCAGTTCAGAATGAAAGATAGCAGACATCAGTAATCATCGTGTAGAATATTTAAACTGAAGGCAGAGCTGTGATGTGAATGGAGGCTAGGATTTAGCCTTAGCAGATAGTTCCATTGAAGAAAAAAAAAGTGATGAAACAAAGTGATATTTATTCCTGGGTTGTAAAAAGAGGGCTGTTTGTGCCAAACAAAATGAGTGCTTGAACAAGACATATTCAGAGTATAATGCATATGAATCACTTTGTACATGTTCCTTGATAACACACCCGTGCACGATGTTGTTAGTGTCACTCTAGGCATGTTATAGATTTACTGTATTACATACAATGCAATTATTGATTTACATAAGTATTGCTATTTTTCCCCAAATGTAACAGATTTTAGCTTGAAAGGACTATAAACTGAGAGACTTGCTATAGTTTAAAATTGGCAGCTGGTCGGGAGATGAATGCCAGGCAAAGTGAGTGTACAGGAGGTTCCTGCTGTTTCCTCAGGGAAGCGTCCCTGGGTGAGACATCTGCTGCTCAAACTTCACCACACATTTTTATCAGGTGACACTCTGTCAATACCTAATCCAAATTCTTCTGTTGTAAAGTGTTCTGATTAAATGAAAATATAATAACTTTCCATTTTCTATTAAAAGTGTCAAATCTACTTGATTCCCCCTCCTCCCAATGTTTTATTAATGAATGTATCTTTTCATTGGTATTGCAAGTCTTACGAACAGTAACTTACTTTTCCATGCATATTCATAATTTTGTGGCATGAATCATAAAATTCAAACCCATACGTGCACATTCTGTTCAAAATACTTGTTCTGCATTCACCACATCAGTATCTGAACTCTCAGTTTATTTATCTTTACAACAGCTCTTAAGGTAAGGTAAGGTACAATTAAAACAGGTTCAATATGGGATTTAGAAAGTTATAATTTTTATGTGTCCACACACACACACACACACACATGCACACACACACACCCTTCCCCAATGCCTAATCCTGAGAGATTTGCTTCCCACAGTATGCTCCAGCATCACAAATGGGATTCCCTGAAGCATACGTGGGAGTTAGGCACCCTTCTTGTCTTCCATAAGCAGTGGGTCTGGAAATCTTTTCTGTACTGCAGCACTGCTTCAGCAGAAGAGGTGAAAAATGTTCCCACCCAAAATAAACTCTAGCCAGGAGATTAAATGACTCTTGAGAGGTGGGAAATGAGAGGCTGAATTCCCTCAGGAAGAGAAGGAAATTAAATATGTGTTTCACACGTCCTGACAAGAGCCCTCATCACTGGACTATCATATAAAGGGGACATGTCCTGTCTGTATTCTAAAGTAGTAGCTGCAGCTGCATTTGGTGAGGTCCGCTTTTCTGTTTGCATACCCAGATGCGCTCTCAGAACCAGATGAAGCCTTCCAGTCATCTTAGGTGGATGACCCTCTAACTTCTATGTTTTAGCCAGGATTAAATACAAGATCTGTGACAAGCTGCTCAGTCCTATTAATTTGGAATCACCATGAAATAACAATTGCAGTGAACCTCTAAAGCTAGAATTCTCATGTGCTGCAGGCATCTTGAGGGTTAAGAAGCAGCTAAGCAGGAGTTTTCAACAACACTGTTTTTGAATTAGTTGTTTCACATCTGTGAGAACTGGGGAAGAAGACAGTGAACTAAGGTCATGAAGGGAGTCTGTGGCAAGGCAAAGTACTAGATCCAGAAGTCTTAGATTCAGCTACTGAACTATTGTTTTATTTTAATTCCTTAACTATTAAAAATGTTTCTGTGGAAGAAGTATAGTTGCAAGAAGCAGTTGGTGATACATTCTACTCATTTTGGTGTGTTTTAGAAACACCGTTAGCATAAATCTTCTAGTGTGATTTGCACTTCACTTAATTTTATAAATATATAGACAAGCCTCAGTCTGCACATCAGAACCAGGAATGTTTTTGTATCAAGAACCTCAAATGAGAAAATCTGTAAATGAGTTGGCTGTTTTCTCATCTGTTCTGTGCCCCTCTTGCTGCCCCTTCTGCTGTCTAAGAGGAAACTGCTTTTTTTTTCCACTCTTCCAGGTTCTGTCTCACAACTGCTACTGCTTGACTGATGGATGGAGGGACACAGTAAAAAGAAACACAACCTTAAATTTGTAACAGTCAGCAAATAAGCATAGCATAGCAAAACATTTTAAGAGAAAAAACTCAGCAGCTGAAATCAGAAAGTCATTTTACCCTATAAAAAAATTTCTTTACTCTGATCATGTCAGTTCCCTTTACAAATCCTTCCACTTGCTTTAGCTTGTATTTTGGGCATACCTCAGTTCCTCATCTGTAAGTCTTTCCTTGGATCTAGCCAAAGCCCACTCTTCACTCTCATCATCTGCTCAGTTTGTTCAATGTAAGCCCTTCTCAGTGTGCTTGCTATTCTTATTTTTGAGGATTTTTTTGCCCATGTCGCTTTCCAATTTCTTGAGTCGACTCACTCAGCCAACCTTTTCCAAGCCTTTTCTTACTACATGCCTCACTACAGAATAGGAAGATACATCACTGAGGCAAAAGACAACATTTTCAGCTGTTGTTTATAAGAGTAGCTTTATTGACTTAATGGGCTAGCTGAGGATCTGATCCCTTCAAATAAAGCAAAAAAAAAAAAAGGCTTCTATCCCTCTGCCCTCTGTTCTTTTCTGAATGAATTGTTTATAAATTACAAGGAATGTCTGTTGAAAGAAACCTCCTATGAATCCTAATGGTAGATTTTATATTATGAGTTTGATAGAACTAGAATGGGAAAATATTGGCTAATTCGACAAAATAGTCTCTTTTCTGCTGAGCACTACAAAATAGATTACTGCACATATTCCACTTGATACCTCTCGTACTTTGTGTTTAATTTACCTCTTCAGCACTTATACTTTACTTCTACCCACTTCCATACCTGATTGCTGTCACAGGTATGTGAGGAAGTGAATGAAGGTACAGGATTCATACGGTTTCTGCAACTCAAAATCTTGGAAGCACTGACAGTGCATAAGAAGTTTGGGCCTTTTGAATAATCTATTCCATGTGCACATGATTGGAGGCAAATCTCAGCTCAGATATGAAGATGACAGAGAACAGTTTCATGGACCACACAACATGCAGTACATGGCTGACTTCAGTTATCTCTAATCACCTCAAATTCTGAAATCTAATATATGGAGTGGTTAATTCAAACATACATTGACAATTTTATACTGCTTGTTGGATTGAAGCAAGTAAGGAAAGATCCCCATGTCTACAAAAGTCAAAATTAAATTGAAGTCAAATTCATTACCAACCTGATAATTAAGGTAACATCAAGGAAAAAAAATTCTAGACTTTGTGCAAATAGATCTATTTTTCAGCTAGATAAATGATGTAGGAAAGGACAAATAACTCCCAGCTCTAAGTTGATATTAAAGCTGCAACTTCAGTGCTAATAAGACCATTTGCCCAAATTATTGGTAATAAGACAATGGCTAATGTTCACTTATTCAAATCATTAATGTTTAGATGATAACTAGAATATCTGCCTCAATAACACAGGGCTTCATGGAATATTCATATCCCATTCAAAATGGTACTGCTTGTTATATTAATATAAAATAATTTTAATGACGATAATGTCATTTTTCTAGCTTAACATTCAACTCCTCAACCAATAAAACACCCATATGATCATTTTAAGAGTTAGATTACTTAACCTAAGGCTTTTTAGGTGTTTGCAACGCTATTCTTTTAGCGCTGTTCTCAAATAGATTATGTGGTTTTTATCAAACACACACCCACTCTCACCATCTGCTGGAAATTTATAAAAAGTATAAGAATGTTAAGGTAGATTTCCTCCATTTATAAAAACTGTGAGAATTTAAATCAAGGACAAAAAAGATATCTTAAGACAGCTGTTTCAGTTCTGAGGATTTCTTTCATTTAGTAAGATGCAGATAACCATCTGAAGCTACAGCGCCATGTAAGACTGACCCCAACTAACAGCAAGCTGGAAAGGGCTGGTGAAAGACACGATGGCTTTCCCAGCTGTGACCTCAATGCAGAGCAAAAACTGCTACTGGAAAAGATGTCAACTCACTTCAAAGGAAGTGGAAGGTGCTTCAAACCAGTACGTCAGAATGGCTGAAGTTTGGAAACCATCTAGTCCAGCCCCCTTGCTGAAAACTGGGTCAACTAAAGCAGTTTCTCAGGGCGTTATGAAATTGAGATTGAATGTCTTCAAGGATGGAGACTCATGAGTTCTCCAGGCAATCTATCTGGTGTGTGACCATCCTCACAGTAAAAGTGTTTAAATAGATTATCCTGGATTTCAGTTCGTGGCCATTGTCTCCTGTTTTTTCACTGGATACCACTGAGAAGAGTATGGCTCCATCTTCTTTATTCCCCCTCACCAAACATTTATATACATTGATAAGACTGTCTGTTCCACCAAGCCCTGACTTTTTCTTCTCCAGGCTAAACAATTCCAGCTCACTTGCTGTTTAATAGATGTTCCTATCCCTTAATATCGTTGTGACTCTTCGCTAGACTTGCACCAGTGTGTCCATGTCTCTTTTGTACTGGAGATCCAGAAGTGTACACAGCACTCCAGATTTGTCAGCAATGACAAATAACAGGCAAGGATCATCTCCGTCAACATGCTGACAAAGTTCTTCCCAATGCAGCCTAGCATGCTGGTGGCCTTTCTTGTCACAAAAATGCATTGCTGACTTATGGTCAGCTTGGTGTTCACAAGGGCCCCCAGGGCATCTTCTGCAAAGCTGCTTTCTAGCCGGTTTTCCCCCTACCTGTACTGGTGCATGGGGTTATTCTTGCCCAGGACCAGAACTTTGCACTCCCATTGTTGAACTTCACAAGGTTCCTGTCAGCCCATTTCTCTAGTCCCTTGGGGTTCCTCTGAAGAGCAGCACACCCTTTTCCACCTGCAAACCTGCTCAAGGTCTGAGCATCGCTGCCCTATTGTCTAGGTAATTAATGAAGATATTAAGCTTTATTGGCCCCAGTACTGACACCTGGGTATGCCCCTAGGTGTCTGTCCTCCTGCTGACCTTTGGAATGCTGATCACATCTCTTCAAGCTCAGCAATAAGGCAGTTTTTGATCCACCTCACTGACCACTTCAGTCTGTCAATGAGGATGTTGTAGGAAACAGCATCTAAAGCTGCACCAGAGCTGAGATAAACAACATTCACTACTCTCTGCTCATTCATTGAGCAAGCCATCTTATTGTATAAGGCTATTAGGTTGGTCAAGCATCAGTTCCCCTTCATAAATCCATGCTGACTACTCCCAGTCATCTTGTCTTTAATAGGTTTGGCAACAGCTTTCATGTGATTTGCTCCATGACCTTCCCATGGACTGAAGCAAGGCTGACCCCACAAACCTCTTTTCTTGAAAATAGGAGTGTCATTTCCTCCCTTTCCATCTCCAGAAACCTCCACCAATTTACCATAACCTTTCAAAGATAATCAAGAGTTTCCTTGCATTTTTATCAGTCAGCTCCCTTAGTACTCTTGGGTGCAACCCATCAGGATCCATAGACTTGAATACATCCAGTTTCTTGAAGTCTTCCCCAACCTGATTCTCCTTTACAAAGAAGTCCTCACTTAGCCAGAATTCTGTGATATGGAGTTCCCAGTAAGGAAAGGAGCCAAGAAAGCATTAAGTACCTCTGCCATGTCCTTTGTTGTCAGGTCCCCTATCCCATGCAACAGCAAGCCCATGTTTTACCTTAGACTTCATTTTGCTGCCATGGAACCTGAACAAACGTTTCTTGATGCCCTTCACATCCTTTACAAGATTCAACTCCAAATGGACTTTCACCTTCTTAGCACTATCTCTGCATTCTCAGGATCTATATATTTCTCTGGTCCTCCTATCGTATAAGAAGTTCCTCCTCTCATGTGGTATTTTTCTGCATTTCATTTTTTTCAGTTCCTCATTAATTCTTGCAGGCCTCCTACACATGGTTATTGGTTGACCAGTCTGTTGGGAAAGATGCTTTTCCCTTACTTGTGCAGGTGGTCCCATCTCTTCCTACCAATTCCCAGTCCTCAAAGAGGGACTTATACAAGCCAAATCCTTGCTGTCAACCACACCTGACCAACCTATTGTAGACTTCACACTGTGTGCTCTCTTCTCCTGAAATTCTTCACCCTTTCCAGCAGGATTGAGGACAAATCTGGGCTCTAACGGTTTTAGCACATGGTTATGGAGTCACACTTGATATGCCCAGGAATGGGCATAGAATGGCTGGAATACCATTGGTCCCCATGCGGAAAAGCACTGGAGATAATAATCCCAGGGCTGGACAAACTTCAGCACTCTCTGGAACATCCCAGATCTGAGCCCTCAGCAAGCAGTAAGGCTCCCTAGGCAACAGGTCTGGTAGGCAGACAAGGCCTTCATTCCTTGCAGCAGGCACTCTTCCCATTTCATTACTCAGTGACTTTCTCCTTGTGCTCCTCTGCAGTGCAGAGACTGCAGGGTCAGATGCTTTGTTGAACATTTCTCCTTGCCCCTATTCCATAGATGCAGATGGAGCAGGAGCCTCTCTCACGGTGCCAGAAGTTACAAACTTCCAGCATTTACCATCACAGTCCTCTCCATTTCCCAATCTAGTAAGGACAGACCTTGCCTGTCCCTCCCTCAGTGCATTTTGGGGGTTGATGATCTTGTACCTGCAGGGTCCCAGGGAAAATCTGAGCAATCTCTTTTTCTCATCTCTGACACTACATACACTGCCAGCTGACCTCCTCCCATAGCTTCTTTACTTGGACACAAACTCACCACCAGCATACATCTCCTGCAGACAAGGACACAATCTCTCCCTTCCTTGGCCTCTGCAGAAGGCCACAGGCCTTCCCAGACCTGGACATCTGCATCCCCTGGAGCTCTGAGTTGAAGTCTCTCCTGTGTCATTACCCAGCAGGCGCCTCATCACAAGAAAAAGGTCAAACACCCTTTCAAGAACAGCTGACAGATGCTGATAGAGCTTCATTGAAGTGACCATCCCAGTGGAGCTACCCTTTCCTGAAAGCAGGCATCCCTAGTTTCTTCAAAGGATTCACAGGAGTCATTTACTGGTTCCTGAAGATTCTCCCAGAAGTTCTACAAGATCTAGAAACAGAGACAAAGAACTGTTGCACTATCTGCCTGTCTGTGTTTCCTACCTCTCTGAGGTGTACTCCAGGTCATGGGATGTGCTTCTGGAATGCTGCGGTAAGAATGATGTGGGAAAACACACTGACAATTAGGGGAAAATAGGAAGGGTGAAACACAGGAGATCTCTGCAATTTCCAGTGCGGTGTCTGGGCTGTTCCCTGAAGGAAAGAGTGGTGCTATGCTTCCTGAATGCCCTAATGTGTGAAAGAGTAAGCAATGTCTCAAAGATGGGGAGCTAGGAAGCAGCTACTATATGATGAAGCTTTGATCTGGACAAATATTTCCCTGGGTTTGAGAATATGAGTTTTGATCTTAAACAGTGGAAGTCTCAAGCAACAGGTGGTAGTTCTGAGTTTTTCATAACAAAAGTGATCTGACCAGTAACTGAGGATCTTGAGAGATAAACCTGAATGGTGCTTGGGTACCTAAGCCAAAGAAGGATTCCTCAAGATTTCTGTGACAACCTATGTGCTGAAAAGCCCATTTGTAATATGGACTGAGCAGCTCAATGTCTATATTTTTCATAGATTTATAAACTGAGCTTTTCCATTGGTCTACTAAGAACTGTTCTAATCCATGTCCTCAAAATACCCAATGAACTGATCTCTAGATGCTGCAATGTTTGGTTTCCCAGCACTTTTATCCCTTTAGCTCTCCTTTTCAGAGACATAGTTCTTCCTATATTTATCCTGAGCCTGCAAGCTGAATATTCATTCAATTTTTTTAAAAAAAGTCTTTGCTTCCATGACATTTCCGAGAGATCACTTATTACTTTTATTCTATCTCTCTCATTCATTCATTTAAATACATACACTTCTCACACTTGTAAGATTCTGCTCCTCCTCTTGTGCAGCATGCACAGAAACTTAATTATCATATGAATACTTCGGTATTTTTAACATCAAAATCATGCCCCTCAGTTGTTCTGTGCATGCAACAAAAAAAGAGATATTGAATTTGAAGGTCTCAGGAAAAAGATAATGCAGATAGCATTTGTTTATTTAAAAATGTCTTTTCAGTATGATCTAAGCAGTTCCAAACATTAATAATGAATATTTACCTAGAAAAATTTAAATGTAAGAACTCTATTGCCTGAAGGACAATATTAATTAGTAATAGTAGTCCATAACTTAGTTTCAGAAAATGCCTGCTGTCTTGTCTAAGTATGTTTGGAGCATAATTACACTACTGTTGGTCAAATTAGGTCACTTCCTTTGAGGGTTTGTAAATATCCAAATGTTATCTTTTTCACCTATGCAGCTAAGATTGATTTTAGGTATTTTATTCCTTGTTGAAAGCCTCCAGTAAAGACAGAGAATGATCCTTGTGATCCTCTGGGGTGTATTCTGATCTCTGTATGCTAGCTCTGCTGCAGAGGGTGGGAGCGGTGCATTTGTATCTTAGAAGAGAATATAATCCCTAGGCACTGTGTTTTAAAACCACGCAGTAAATATTCATCACAGTCGGAAGCAGAATACATTTAAACTTGTTAAAAAGATTGTTTACAGAAGCTGTTGGAAAGAGTAGGTAGTATTTATTTTAATTATTTATTCTTTCATTCATTTGCAAAGCATTAATAAAAAAAAAAAAGGTTGTTTAAAAGCATAGGTTGCTTAGGACAAAAGTAATATTGACAAAAGAAGGCTTTTTCTTTTTTTGCTATTCTTGAGATCTTTGAAGATTATTCTTTACTGCCCTACACTGTTTAAATGCCAGCATTTAAGACTCTCACAGGTAAACCTCAATCTTCTTGATTTTAGGATAATGCTTGCAGATGTTCTCTTTGTGTGTGAGAACACCTGGCTTAATGAGGTCCGCAAGTGTAAATTCTAGCAACCATATACGCAGGTGATAATGTTTGAAACATATGTGTACAGCTGCTTTTAAGAACACAAACGAGGCCTTTCCCTGTCTCAGACCGTCAACATTTCATGCATTTCAGGAGGCCAGTACGTAAATCCCGCGAAATTGAAGGCTAAAAAGAGTCAGTCAGAAGAGAATGCTTAACTATTCCTTGGGTATATGTTATGTCAGCAAAGGGCATTTTAAAAACGAACAGTCCCCTACAGAGACAGGAGTCACTTGCCCCTGTTTTGAAGATAAATTTCTGTTTCCTCCTGGTGTGGGACTCTGCTAACAGCAAGACATGGAGGAAACATTTTCTCTAGCCATGCTAAAGTTTTCACTTTATTTGAAAATAATTTTTTTGTTACTACTCAAATACCAAGATACAATATATAACACGTGGAGTTTGGCAAACAGGTTCAGGGACAAAATTCCAACTGTTTTCTGAATTTGCATCAGCTTTTTAAAATACACTCTTGTAGTTTAATCTCTTCTTGTGACAGTTACCTTTTTCAGCATTCACCTTGTATAAAACACCTTGTTCGTATTTTATGCAATGTCAGATAGCAAGTGTCAAGAGAAATTTAAAATTATAGTTCATTTACTCTAGTTAAACATAAGGAAGCAAAAGCAATTACCAGAGCAAAATGATGGAATTAAAGATTCTTCTTGCAACCTAGTTAGGTATTTAGTGTTTGATGAGTGTTGCAAAAGATAAATACATTTTTCAGAGAGGACTGTATCAATCTACAATCATGAATGTAAGCCACTGAACATGATTTAGATATCAAATATAGGGTTTGCAAACAATTATCAATCTTGGACCACGAGGCTGGAGTTAGGTGAGAGTATGATTTTCCTTTGTTCCTCAAAGGATATTTTTTCTTTAAGTAGTAAATAATGTCTCATAAAGCAATTTTAGATTTATTACTGAAAACAATCTTAAAAAAAATTGAATTTTTAAAGAGATCCTGCAGGTGTTCTATGGAAGATATGTATATAACCTCATATAAACAGACTAAATGCGTTCTTACTATGAGGATAAAAATTTAATTATTTTAGTCTAATTACAATCTTGCTGCATGCTAGAAGTTGAAATTTAGTGGATTGGTGATTCATTTTGATTGATCATGAAAAGTGAGCATAGACTTATTGTTGTGGTGACTAGTCTAAACTGTATGCCATGTGCATCTGTAACTTAATCTGTGATTCATACTATATGGCACATTACACATAAAAAATCCTTTCGATTGTTAAATATAGAGAACTTGAATTTATCTAAGCCTTGCAAATATCAGATGCTCTATAAGAACGAGTTATAAATTCAATGCTGTCATTTTGACATGGCAAACTGTAGCAACAGTTTACTGTATTCGGTTCAGGTTTACTGTGAGGTTATAGCAAGACAAATAGTTGTGCCAACCTGGAAAAAATACATTACAGAAGAACAGAGCCTCTGCATTAAAATTCAGAAAGGCTGGAATGGTAGGGAAGGAAAAATTACTTCCTAATTTTTTTTTTCCTTCCGAGTATTCCATGCTGCTTTTTACCAGTTTCCTTTGGGCTTCTGTTTTTTTGCCACTGACATTTGCAGGCAGAAGGAAGAACTGGGCTTAGCCCTTGCTCTCTGCTTGCCTGTCCAGCTGCAACTCAAAAAAGATCCACATTAATGTAAAGAAATTCAGGGGAGCTTGTCCTCCTTACTACACTTTGTATCACATATTCTGGCTAGTACCCACTCTCCTATTACTTCACAGCATGGGGAAGCATCCAGAGCCAAGTCTCCACATAACTCCCCATTCTACACTTGTTCCTTGCCACCAGTGGTATATTTTGTATTCAGCCTCCATACTTTGGACTGGGAGAAAGACAGGATGCCATGGTGCTCTTATGAAGCAGAAGACGGCTAGGAGACATCATGTTTTGACCCAGTTTGGGGGAAAATTGACATATGCAAATTTTAATGTTAAAATTCTTTAAAATAATTAGAATAAGCTCTCTCTAGATGCCTCATGGAATTAAGAACAAGTAATATACTGGTTAGAGTGCAGCTGGGTATTACTGATATTTACAATATATTTGAAAAAGATAGTAGATATATAATGACTTGTTTTTTTCTAGGTGTGGAATTAACATGCAAATATTTTTCAGCTTCCATCTTTTCTTAATAAATCTAAATTTATTTTATGTAAATAGCAACAGAAGCAAAGATGTTTTTAATCATTTTATTTGCCTGTACACAGTTCTTTTTGCAATGAGTTGTTACGACTCCTCATATCACTGAAGTTTATTCAGGCATGTATAAGGGTATCTCCATCTCTGAATGCCTCCCTGGTTTTAGATGTAACAGAAATGGACGGTGAATTTCTTAATATTTTGAAAGACCTAACTGTAGAGAAATGCAAGATAATTTTTAAATAGTGTGATAGTCATATTCTTACCTGTGTAACCAATTTTTCTTCTTTCAAGATTTGAGACATAATTTGGTTTCTAATKTTGTAACTTGTGGTCTTGTTTTAAATCTAGTCTTTGTTTTTCTATTAAAGACAGGAAAAATTATGACCAGCTACCTATATATATAGAATTATAAAAGTAAGGGAATCAAATGATAAAGTCAGAGAAACATGACAGAGAAAAAATGATAAGTTCTGAGCTGTGCTAAATATACACAGCAGTATTATAAAAGTTGTGTCCCTGATTAGAAAATGCTTTGCAGCCACTACCATCTGCCTGTATTGTTGTTGTTCATAAGGGTTAGTATTTTTTTCTGGGGTCTAGCCAGCCCATTTGTGTTTAATAATCTGCTGTCCTTTTATACTTTACTCAGCAATCATTCACATTCTGTGGCAATACCAGCAAAACTTTAAACAACTACTTCTCATGTTTAATTCATGTTGGGGTTATTCTCAAATGGTCTCAGAATGCGCCCATTCACTACAGCCTTCTTAAAACAGCCTTTGGATATACAAACTTACAGACTCTTTACTCATTTTCCCAGAAGGAAGCCTTCCACTGTACCGTATTTTCACTGCTCATAATGCAAATTAGGGAAAAAGGGAAAAAAAAAAAAAAAGAGAGAGAGAGCAGGTTCCCATGCAGATGTTCTGCACCTCTTTTTCATGGCCTTCAAAATCAGTCCTCTAGCTAGTGCACAGTGAAATGTATATTTAAGAGAAACAAAGCTGGGATTTTTTTAATAAAAAATAAAACCTCACAATATCTACCTGTTCCTGTTGTTATACTAACATAAATCCACTAGTATAAATAAGTCTTTTCTGGGACCAGTAAAAATATGGAAAAACTACAGACTATTTTCTCTTCAATAGCATTTTGTTGTCTTTATTAAGATTAGATAAAAGGCATCTTTCTTTTCCTTCCTTTCCTACTGCTGAATTCAATCCTGCACAACAGATTATCAGATAAGGATGTGAAAATTTTTTTCTAAGATTCACCTCTTTTTTTGGAAATGAATGAAAATAAATTAAATAAATTGGAGTTTGGAACCTAATTCTTGCCTATGAAATAGGAAAATTCCCAGGAGGTGTTTGTACAGGACATACAATTCCTCATATGGAGAATTATTTCTATGGAAGCAAGTGTGGTACTGCAGAGTGACACCAAGAACTTCTGCTAGAAAACAGTAATGAGAACTAAGATCCATTTTACACTTTTAGCTTTGTGACTCTGTGATTGTTTTTAATAGAAGCTGGAAAGATCACTATCCATGCAAACACTTTGAATATTTAGAATATAACATGGAAGTTTTCCGTGTCTTTGGTATAAAACATATATATATATATATGAAAGACAAGTTAAATGGTCCATGAAATGACGTGCTAATATCAAGAATTCACATGTGATTTGGGCCATATTTTCATCTTCATGCACCTGCAATTGTAAAAGTAATTTCACCCTGAAAGTAAAGTAAATCTACAAAGTATATACAATTCAGTTACAGCCAGAAAAGAGTTACAGTAAAATAGCTTCTTTCATTTTAGGGTAAAACTGTCACAATCCTTGCAAAATAACTTCAATAGCTTATCTTAACTTTGTTTCATTTTCTTTCCTCTCTGTGACTGTTGATTATTACTTTGTGTTTGCAACATGGAACTGTTGGGATAGCCAGTTCTCCTCTTTTTGTAGATTCTTTTTTTAATCAATTCCTGAATATGTTTGTGGACTTAAAAAAAAGAAATATTAAAATATATAAAATAAAATATAAACACGAAAAATACAATAACATGTATATAAAAATTGGAAAGAATGGAATGTCTTCTTTGTTCTTCTTTCAAAAATCCAATGTTGTAGTAAAAGCACTGGTTACTTCCAAAGTATAAGATATTTCTGATGGTTAAAATTGTATTTTGATTCATTTCTATTTAGAAATAGTTCTTTGAAATAATGCAATTTGAAATTACTGAAAAAGAGGGTTTAGAACGGTGGAAAATGAGAAGAGAATTGAAAAATCTTTGAAGAGAGAACCAGATCTGTGTATCTCGGGACATACCACACTGGATGAAACTAGGGTGAATTTTTCATGCTGACAAATTATTTTATGTTCTACCATATATAACTCCCTTGAAGCACTTAGAAGTCTTCATGGTCAGAACCAGAACAGTGAAATAAATGTGGCACCTGATATTTCCAGTAAATACTTGAATGTTCCCATGGGTAGCCTTGTTTTAGAAAAAACTGCCACAGAGCAAGGGCTAAGACTTGATAAAGGCATTGAACCAGTTTTGGTTAGGTGCATACCTATTATAGCTATCTGCCAAAAACATTCTCACTACTGTTCCACCAGCAGCAGAAGCAAGAGTTACAGATCCAGTATTTCCTTAACAGCAACTCCCCTCTGAGCTGTACCATGGTTAAAGTAGGCTATAGTAGAGATGCAATTAATAAAATTACAGCACTCTTTGCAGTGATGGAGAAGTTTTCCCATATATCTGTGGTGTACACACCACCCGCAGAACCTTGGAAAAATAATGGAAAGGGATCTGTTTTAAGCATCAGTATTTGGTGATATTCAAGACAATGCATCTCATTTGGAAATTACATACAAAGGTAATATTATCTAGATAAGAAAATGATGTGTTTAATTGTAAAGAAATGATAGATTTACTGACTTGGCCCTTTTATGACACAAATAAGGCAAGCACCTAGTGGAAAAAGCAATATGTGATTGGAGTTTTAACCACAGTAATTAGTGCTGTTCAAGTGTTCTGCTAACTTTATGAAAGGAAGTTTTGTATATATACGATTTCCTCTTAAAAAAACCCCCACAATAAAATCCAGAGGATGAAAAGCATAAATCTGTAAACAAAATTTTGTCTCAGAAATCCATATTTGTTCGGTTTGTTTGTTTTTTACCGAAAGCTCAAACCCTTTAGGAAATAATCAGGCAAGAATTGACAATCTGGACAGCTATTAATCCTGGAATTTACAACTGCAGTGTAGCTCCCTGTTCTCTCTTCTGCCCCTTATACCCAAGAGTTGTTGATCCTTGCGTCCTTTGTACTGCCTTTGGGCTTAGGATGCTGAAGTCTTCCTTTTACCTCTTACTCAGTTTTTCTACCTGGTCTTAGAAATCCCCAGCAATGCCTACAATGAATTCTCAATGCCCTTTTGCTGCCTTGGAAAGCTTTTTTAGGATTGTCAGTGACTTTAGTTGACTATCAGAATTTTCTTTTTAATGCAAATAAGAAAAGGAAAATCGTGATTGCCTCCCCCCCTCCTCCCCCTTTTTTTACCACTTATTGTGTCAAATAAAACTAAATGAAATTAGTCAGAACTTGGGGTGGCACTTCTACAGCCTGAGGAGTTTCTTCTTGCCAAATATCATAAGCCATCTGCAAAGAAAGAGAATCCATGGACGGTTTTTTGGGAGCTAAAAGTGATAGCCACTTCATATCTAGATAATTTATAAAGTTCACCTATTCTGCATGCCTGGTATCTCTTCTTCGTGAGGAGAGTAAACTGGTGTTGCTCAGTTGAAGTTAGTGTTATAAGCTGAAGTCTGATAAATGATAATCTGGCCCTTGATGCATGAACTTAAAACTAGTGATAAGAGAAAAAAGAATTGAGAACCAGTTAAGATAAGAATGCATCAAAAATCAGAATTAATTGACATAAACATACCTAACTGTCACTTTCATATAACCTAGTGGCTCCAAGCTTCTCTTATTCTGTTAGGATGGCACACTAACCTGTGAGAAGTTGCCTTGGGGAATATAAACAGTGGAGGGTTACAAAGGGCTGCTAACCAGTTGCCCCTTTTACGATCAGTTTCTAGAAAGCTGTTTCTTGTCAGCTCACTGTTGATGCATTTCTGTTTTGTACAAAAATTCTCTACAGGCACCTTCTGCTACAGGTAAAATGCATCATGTTTATTACTTCATGTGGTCTTCTGTGGCATTTATTCCACACTCATGTGAAAATGTTCTCAGCATTGAGAGGGGACAGTACATAGCATTAAAATTTATACCAGAAGAGTGAATTGTATTTACATAGCTCTATACTTATAGTTAACTAAATAACAGCATTTGAATGTTATGGGTCAGTTTTTTAGCTAGTGTAAACTGGCTTCTGCTTCTCACCAGATGAACATCTGACCCATTGTGTTCAGTCTGGTTAATGCAGCAGCAGGAAAATGCAGACTTATATGTCAATTGAGAATAATTCAAGTGGATAGATGACTCAGAAGGACAATGCAACAGCCCTGTATAGCTATTAATAAGGCTCCTTCAGTTGATCATCTCTGAAAGAGGTAGAAACATGTTACTTTCACGTGAAGAGCTCTTGACTCTTAACAGCCAAGAGCACTTCACATGAAATGTGAATGCATGTTGAATGTTTATTCTTTCATTAAATCATTCTTTGCTATTATCAAACCAATGCATTGTTACGGGATTTCCTTTTACTTTCAGCTATTTCTAGATTTCAATACAAGTGTGATTTGCTGTTAGTACTTGACTAATGATACTATTGTTGGTGTATTAGTTTAATCTAAGCCTGTCACCTTGGCTTTCAGTTGTCATGCACCCCATTCATTCAACAGAGTCTTCAATGGATTGGGCAAAATAACAGATGTTGAAACTATCTCACTACTGTTTTAAAATGTCTATGAAGTGAATTACAATCTAAAGGAATCTCAGAGAGCACTCATTCAAGGTGCTGCTCATGTTCACCATTATGAAATGCAAATAACATTCTGAGCAATAAAAACTTCACAAATGTACAATAATTGTTTGCTTGAGAGGCTTTTTGGGGGCAAGATGTTTAAAATCAAAATAACGTCAGTCAGGATTTCCAACTTGACCTTTAGATGGAGAAAATAAGTGTTTTGCTTGGTTCCTGTGGATGTTGCTCTCTCTGAGACTGAAAAGCTCTGTAATTGAACTGAGATGCCAATTATTTTTTATATTTAAATATATGACATTGTGCAAAATACTACCCTTTGTACAGCAGGCATTTTAATTTCAGGTCATTACCTTTTTGCTACTGATTTTTATCCCTCTGTTAGTAGCAGCAGTGGAATGGTGCTGAATAACATGAAGCATGTTTATTTTAAATAGAAAAAGTGAAACACAACAAGAGGCTTGAGTTCTTAAAAATTAAATACAACAACCCTATTCCAAATCAGCTACCTTCTAATTATCAGCTTAGGTGGGGGAACAATTCAGAAATCCTACCTTTTTACTCAGCTTTGATACCAAAAACTCAGTAGCAGTACTTCATCACTCACCTTTAAAGATTTCCAGGTGCTAAACTGAAGAACCAAACAAAAGAAAGAACATAAATCACCACTTCCCACATCTTTAACATTGTACTACAGAATTTCTTTCCTTCTTGCTTGTTCTCTTGTGTGTGACATTTTTCAGCAGCATGACTCTCACATTCCTGTATACACAGTATTCTTTTCAACATGACTCTTGAAAAAAACAAGCAACAATTGCCAAACAGTACTCACTTCTTGCATTTCATATGCCTGACACACAGAGGCAGGTTTGAACCAGCAGGCGATGTAGCTCTATTGATACTGACTCCAAGGTTGCAAAATACCAAACAGGCATATTCCATAATTGCATTAATATGTGCAACATCATAAAACATCTGAATGGTCTACTCCTATACATCTTTCTAATTATTGTTCCTTAATTACTGAACTGAAATCCAAGACCAGAGAGGTAAAAGGGGAAACATTTAGTTTTCTGTTGAATATTGGGCAGCATGTGGAGTCATTTCATCACCAACACACGCCTGTTCAACAATGTGGACTCACAACTGATATTCAGTGGGGTTAAGTTGGAGAGCAGTCCAAACATAAAGATACCTGATGAAATGGATTTATAGGAATGTAAATAAGTGCATGACTAATGATTGTGTAAAGTTAGCCTTTTCTCTAGGGAAAATATTATTGTCTTTATTGCTTAGTATAGCAAGCCCAGGCTAACATATTACTTCGATTAGAAACAGGGATGTCACGTCACAATTTTACGTTTTTATCCCACTTAGAAATCTGCTCTGAGTGTAATCTGTTTGGGATTTGCTGAGGCCAAATGGCTAAGACAAAGAAGTTGTTCTGACCAAACTGCAGGGACATGAAAAACAAGTAACACAAGCCAGGCATAGAACAACTGTGAAGGTGCTCATGAAAGTATTAGATACCTTATGCAAACATTGCTTGATGTGCATGCCTAGATTTCTGCTCTGCCTCTTCCAGAATAAAAAATGAGTCTTAATAATAGTAATTGTGCTTGAAATGTGGTTCTGTATTTAAAAGATTGGGTATTCTCACCACTCTTATTAAGAGTATAACTGAAACCAGAATATCAATGCCATCAAATATTCCTCATGGAGTTGCAGCCTAAATTTCAAATTAGAATGTCACTCATGCTACCGGAGTAGTGTTATTTATTGAAATACGTAAGCCTAAGACATAGCCGAAGCTCCTGCTGTTAAACTTCTGTGGCAATGGCACCTAGATAAAAAGGACTGATTCTGGCAGCTAAATGTGCATGATGTTGTGAGCTAAAGTAGCATGTGACACCATCCAGTAAATACTGGGCACAAATCTTTCTGCTGTGATAGCTTTGTCGACATGCAAATACAATGACACATATGCTTTGTTTTGATTTTTCTTTTAAATACAAATCAAACATTGTAAACCTTTAAGAAATGTATACTTATGATAGCAGAGAGTAATGAAATAGAATGTGAGCATAGTTATGGTAAATCATTGTATAATATGCAATAGTTTCAAGCTACTCACACGTCACTTCGCTGTAACATTTGCAGCCTAATGAAATGGTCCACAAATGATTAATATTCCTAAGTGCTTTCCTTTTTCTCTTAAGTGCTTCCAGGCAGAAAAAAGAAATATATTGCATTATCAGGGTTTGTGTGTGTAGTTAGTGTCACAGTGTCTATTGATTTTTACTTCCTGTTACAAATACACATTAGAAGGTTTTATCTGTATATGATAAACAAATTGGGGAATGTGTGTTGAGCTACAGCTGAAGCTGGTATAAATGATGGTAGCACCATTGCCTTAATTTGAATGATGCTTATTTGCATAGGTTGAGTATGTGGTCCTTGTTTTCCAAGTGAACTGAGAATATTCAGTACAAGTAATACTTTATCTCCCCGTCATTTAAATATTTCTGGAGACTCTGCTTCTGTTGTACTCTCATGACTTTTGCTTGTATTTCTAATGATTAAAAATACTTTCTCTGAAATGAAAAATTAACAGACCTTGAATATTGGGAAGAAGTTAGCTTTTTAAAAGCATCTGTGTCTTATTTTATTATTGTACCTTTCTATGTAGGTAACATTATAGAGGGTTAGGGTTATGTGAAACCACTTGAGTCCAAAAATGTGTTGTCTTTCACAGCACACTTCACTTGCTTCCAATCTATAGGTAGGCCTTGTATTTTCATCACTGCTAATATACACATGTTAAATATTAGAATGGTAAAACATCAAAGTTCTGCTAAAACCATAGTCTCTGTAGTTGCTGCAACTGAGCTCCAGTGTGGAGAGTACCATTTAAGCTTGAAAGGTAGCCTGAAGAAGATAATTTTCAGTTCAAGATACAAAAAGAAAGTATCTCATTCTTATGGCTGTTATGAGAAGCTTGAAACTGATCTGAAATATTTTCAAAGATAGAGAGATATTCAAAACCCAAAACTTGTACTTTTGGGGAGAAGGAGCAGGAGGGTGAATGAAAAAAAAAGGAAAACTCATGATAATTAAGCCAAATTTTAGCAAGGCTGAAGCGTCTTCCTTATGCTGCTTTTTCTGCATTTGTTCTCACCATAGATTCGTGAAGAATTGGAAAAAGAATCAGGAAAATTCTGGCAGAGAAAACATAGCGAAGAAACAAGCCAGTCTTGGCAGATTTCAGTTAGCAGTAGGAATGTGGAATTCTTGTCGGTGCCCTCTCATTAGGTAATGGTGTCTTTTCCAAGTGAAGAGACTGCAAAAAAAGTCCTGCTACTATTGCTGGGGGGAAAAAAAAGGCAAGTCTTTGCTGTGATACTAAATCTTCATTCATAAGGACACTTTTTGTTTGATTAAAGGTCCTGAAAGAGTAAAAAATATTGAATAGCATTAGTAAATTAAGTAAGAAGTTTTAAAGATACAGATTTGTTCTTATGTATGTACATATATATGTGAATGGTTATTTCATGGAAGCAATAGCTGGGAATCTGTTTAGAGAATGAATCGAAAATTCTTCAACTTCCAAGAGAGTTCTCTGAAGTGCAGTATTTGAGAGCAACAGGACAGAGAAGACAGCAGAAGAAAAGGGCAGAAGGTGAGTTTGCAAATGAACTTGTGAAGAAATAGTTTCCTCAGGATGCATTACTAGAACATGAAGAAAATCTCCAGCTTTCCTTTATAGTGAAAGGAGTTGAAAAAGTCCCTGGTAATGAGTCAAGGGAAAGCTATTAAGAGAGATGCTTATGTTGGAGGATATATGCAGGAAGCTCCTGCTTTTCAGTGTAAATGTTCAAAGGTTGGTTTAGATATCGGCCAAAATTTGCGAGACAAAAAATTTTAAGCTAGGCAGACATTCTAGTATTTCATAGAACAAATCAAGTGAAACAAGTATGCAGCACATCAGTCAAGATTCAAGTATCACTTCTAGGGAAAAAGGAAGCACAATTAAGAAGGCACATATTTGCCGACATGACTAAATATGGATAATGCTTAGTTTTTAAAATCTTTTCTAGCATATAATGGAAGCAATGTTGAGTGGAAGTTTCTCTGCTAGAAGGTGCTAGTGGATCAAATGTTTGAAGGAGAAGCTGTATCCAGGCTTAGAAATGTCCTTTGCTGTGGTGAGATGAATTCAGGAAGGAAAACAAGAAGGCCTTTTGTCTAGCCCAGTGTCAGAAGTTTTGAAAGACAATATCACTTCAGTGCAAGAACAAATTGAACACACTCTTTTCCCCAAAAACATAAACGTATTTAAATAATTACCAGAATCGTTTTAATATTTTTTTAAGCAACACAGGTCTTATAAAATATTTTTTAACATAAGAGAGCAAAAATATTACCACCCTACGGTGTCAAAGCACAGAGAAGCACAGAGAAGTTACAAACAGGGCAACTATATCACAACCTGTATGTAGCAAAGCTCTGTCAGACCCAGCATCCACAATCCTAATGGAAATGCCACTATGTGTTTTCTTCTGTGATACCATGATGAGCCCTTGAATTGACAGAGCAATGAGTGCAACATTGTCAAAAGATTAAATGCAATCTGATTTTCATGCACAATAAGATCAGTTTGTTGATATTGTGCCCAACAATGTTCTATCAAAAGGAAGAAGAGATCTAAAACAAGCTTGGCATTGGAATGAAGTTATTTTCTATTACATTGGCACTAGACCTTTTTATGTTGGAGCTTTCAGGGATGCGTCTTACCAGAAGCTACTTTGAGAATACATTTTATTAGCCGGGAACCAAACCCACTAATATATTGTAGTACAGTTATATATATACCATTAATACATTAAAGATTATAAATACATTTACTTAAACTGGGGACTCAGCAATAATCCACTGTATATTCACATTTAAAAGCAAACATCCCACAATGCAGACATGATTTTATGTGATGAGCAATGGACAAAGTGAGGCACAGATATAAGCATCAATTTAAGTATCAAGTTATGCACCATCACCTTACATATCATATTATTGATACTAATTCACACAGTATAGTTTGTATCTCTGTAGAGAAGCTGCCGTGTGTGTTACAGTTAATTACTTTCCCTGTGGCTTTAAATTGAGTAGGGGTTTTAATGTGTAGTTGGAGTAGGTAGCAGCTGATTCTTGAATGTAGCTAATACATGTTTGCAAAATGACTCTTTTTTAACTTGAATA
Organism: Amblyornis subalaris; assembly: GCA_018881555.1. NCBI lineage: Eukaryota > Metazoa > Chordata > Aves > Passeriformes > Ptilonorhynchidae > Amblyornis > Amblyornis subalaris. Next base: position 2,387,810 of record JACAXG010000065.1, read on the forward strand.
AACCTCGTAGCAGTTAGTGTATGAAACTGACTTCTACTAAGAACTGTAGGACAAAGTCAGGGCTTTTTCTAAAGCTTACGAAAATAGAAATACAACTGATTACAGTAACCTGAATCTGGACTTATGCAAGAATGGCTGCTACTTTATAATGGTATAATAATTTCTAAAGAAAGTAATAGTGCAGGTTTAGAAGTCTGCAATTTTTACATTTTTTTTCCTCTTGACTAGATCCGGGCAATACTCATCATTAGCTCAACATTGAGAGCTAACGAAAGTTTGAAAAGCCAAATATTTGGAATTGTATTCAATTTTTTATGGTCATTGATCAACAGCTTGGCTTTTTTGTTAGCATAAATATCTTCAGGTGGAACATATAAAGAAATTTATCTTGCAGAATAATAACAGTCGTAGAATACCTAATGTGACTGAGCAACAGCTTTATACATGAGAAAAACAAACTGCATGAGGTGAAAAGGCAAAATCCTCTTTCTTTTTTATAGAAAGATTTTTGGGATTTCTCTTTCAGAAGTGGCTCTGCAATATTATGAGCAGTATAATATAACATCGGTATTAAGAAGACCACGGTTGTTTTTTCTTTCTGTGGATTAATCTTTTGCAAACAGCTTCATAGGTAGCATGAATTCTAACACTCAAACTGTTAGAACATGGTATTTTGCAAGCACTTAAACGTAGTTGCCATTTTCTTCTGTTGTTGCATGAGAAAATTCGAATTAGTTGTAAAAAAGGCACATTATTATATGAGTAGATCCTTCCCTCCTTATTCCATTTTGAGTTTTTGTCTACATTAAAGAAAAAAGAAAGAGAGAGAGAGAGAGAAAAGAGCTGTGGCACAGACCCAGAAGGAGTTCTGCAGCACATGTGAACAGTCTGTCGTGCTGAGGAGACTGGGCCAAATTTGTTCTTGTTGTAATTCCATTGAAGTCACTGGAGCTATTAATGGGGATGAATGTTGCCTTTTATCACTTCTGATTTTGTATGTTGTAAGAATTATATTTCTCAAATTTTTGAGATTTCACTGGCTGGGCTAAAAATATTCCAGTGCACAATTTTTTGCCATTCTGATTATTATGCTAAATGTAACACACCTTTCAGGGAGGAAGATATTAGACTTTTTATTATAATGTTTTCAGTAGCAGAATCTTTGGAAAAACTACTAATATGCCATTTTCTATATGTAAATATGGGCAAAATGAATACAATTGCTGATTATTTAGAAAAACAGTCAATTACTCCGTTTATAAAATTGGCTAGTGGCTGGGAACAAGTAACATCTATCCAATAAATTTCCTGACTGGAAAGTGAACATACCCATTTTGCTCACCTCTTCACTTCAATGAGTTTTTAAGATGCCTAATCTCAAAATCTTGAAATGCAGCTTTTAAAGTTGTAAAAAGCACCTGCAGAGTATACAGCTATATCTTTGAGATTTTCTCGACCTAATTTGTATAACCATGTTTTAATACCTGCTAGCTGACATTCTTTGCAAATTTGAGAGGTCTTTTGCATATCTTTCACTAAGTTGAATGTTGCCGTTGAAAGGAGGCTGTATAAACACAGTGTTGTGGGTTTTATTCTATAAAAAGCAATATTCATCTTTGCTTTCTTTTGCTGAATATTCTATTAATTCACAGAAGACTTAGCTGATTTCAGGATGCAGATGCTGAGTCTGGGAACAGATTTTTTTCCAACATCAACATCTGGATATGTAGCTGTCTCCACCAGTGGTGAAACTGGTGGCTGTGCAAAAGCCTTCAGGGCTAATATCCTGGGTCAGGCTGCTTAGGGAATTGCTTGAAGTCTTTCTCAGGAATATTTCTTTGAGTTAGTGCTGACTTCAAGGATTCCATTTCTACCCTCCAACCCCCATTAAATACAATGGTTTAAAAAAAAAGGCAGATAAAGTTCTCAGTAAAAGAAAGATATTCCCAGGGAGTAAGATACTATTTTCTCTGGTTTATTTAAAGATCTCCCATAAATAAAATTACTTGAAGTCTGACAGATTGGTTCTGAGGGCCATTTACCATCTCATTCCTAATAATTTCTGCATTCCTTAGAGTTCTGATGATAACAGTGATACAAGTTGCATTTCTGGTGAAAATAGTGAGGCACAGAATCTTGTTATAATGAGGAATATGTAATGTTCAAAGCTAAATATCATTAAAAAGAACTTTGTATTCTTAATATTTGGATGACAAACTTTGAGTCATACATTTTAAATTTTGCTCAAATAGTCAAAAGGTCAACAAAGGACAAATCCTGGACAAAGGACAATGTATTTTATACAGGGCTTCATGCAGTGGCTATACCGTTGTCCTTGGGGACTTCTACAGTTTCACACAAATTAGAGCATTTCAATGCCTTATATTAATAGATTACAGAGAATGTGTAAACCGGTGTCTGATTTGTTGATGGATCATCCAACAAGTGTACATGTGTTGATTTTTAACCTTTAAAGGGAAATACTTTAATTCTCATTGATGAAAATGGCATGGGCAATTTGCACTTCAAAGAAATGACGTCCAAAATCTTCCAAACTATATGCCTGTTTCACAGCCATGGTTCTACCACCTTTGAATCTGTATTTTAGAAGAATAGTTGTATCATTTACATCTGAGGCCTATGCCCCACTTCCGCCTACTGATTTCACTTTATCCTCCCAAAGGGCTGTAAAGGTTGTTTGAAGCTCTTCCTGATACAATGACAGCATCTTCACAGTATGAATGTTGGGAAGAATTTAAACTGTTCTTCAGAAATAAACAAACTTTCCCTAACTTTCATTTCTGTGTGTGTTTCATACTTGATATATCAAATCCCTTCTTGGAAAGGAGGTTAATAACAAGGTTCCAAAGTTTCAGTTTCTGAGCCTGATGCTTTTGTAATCCTCAGTCTGTCTCATTGCTATTCTAATTATTATTGTCATTATTATTGTGGTATGTTTTCTCTATAGGAATAAACAGCCAGAGTTACAAATATAAAACAATCACAGCTCTTTCTCAGGCTGCTTATGTGTGCACAGGACTTCAGACATTCAGAACAAAACTGATGAGAAAAAGTATCTGTTCATAATTCTTATATTACAACCATAAAAGCTGAAGAAATAAAACTCACAGAAACTGAGTTTACACCAATAGAGCTATGATCAAACTGAAGACCTGCCAGCTTTTATGTCTTAATGAAATAAATATCTGTCATAGAGCTTTCATTTGTTTTGCTTGAGATATAAACCTCTCCCATTAGAAAAACCTGAACTTCAAGGTTTAGTATTCTGTTTGATTCAGATGATTTTTTTCACGCATAGAGTGTCTGCAAACCAACACTGTGCTATACCCTCAGGTAGCTGAAAGTTTACTCAGCTGAAACAATCAGTTTCATGTGCAAAAACACACATGATTTTTGCATGTGAAAAGTTAACCCATCTTATCTGCAGTGAAGTGGCCCTATGACTGTCTGTGTAGCCTGTGAGAATAATCTCTAAGTGGCTTTTTGGAGCAATTGTATCATGATGCCAAGTTTCTGTAAAATCGATGATACTAATATTACTTGAATAGTTGCTGTATAATGGATGAAGATTGGCAACCCTACTATGAGGTTGCAGTTAAAAGAAAACCTTTTGTGATTGACAATAATTTTACTTTATTTTGATAATATTCTTTAGAAAGTTACTTAAATGAACATTCTTATAATATTATTACCACTGACATGTGTCCTTTAAGAGTCTGACTTGATTTGGAAATGGGAGCTCTACATTGTATTCAACCTCAATGATCTAATAGTACTTTTCTGTATTTCTAATTTCAGTGAATTCCCAGTATTCATTTTTATGAGATGTAAAAAGGTGTGCTGTATTTGTCTTCCATCTGACATTGAACATGAAAGTTGCCAAAGGACTATGGAGTGCATTGATAGAACAATTTTCTGCTGGACTAGAGGGAGGAACAGCATTACCTAAGGCATTTGCACTACCAATTGGTGTATTATTTACCATGAGAATGGTAGCACAGTGTCTATGTTCTTCAAACATACTTCTGAATATGTATGTTCTTCCTGTATTGAACCAGTGGCAAATTTCTTCCAGGCTTTTGCAGGATCACAATCATCCCTAACCTGCTAGCTAGACTCTTACTAAAAATTCTTGTAAATGACATGTTTCAAACTGTGACTCAATTAAGAGACATTTATGAACAACTGTTTTTCTAGGGATTTCTTCAGGACTTCAGATGTTTTGGGAAGACATATTGTCTCTGCAGGAAAATTCAGTGAATGTAATAAAGTTCAAAAGTATTAAATAACATTTTGTACATATTTCTGTAAAGTCTGCTAGAATATGAGCGCTATATGAAAATAGAACACTGTATGTAATGATAACATTTTTGCTTATATCTATATTTATCCACTAATAGCATCTAAATAAGTGCTAGCATTCTCTGTAAGTGATTGCTAAAAAGCTTACAAAAATTTTTAGCAGCAAAATTCAGAAAGAGCTTCCGTTCCTACAAGAACAGTCCACACAAAAACTATACAGCAACTTGGCTAGTTATCAACATTGAATTATACCTTATAATAGAGGCAAAGTATTGCTAAGCTTATCATTCCATTTTTCTTTTAAGAGACTGTAAAGCCCTTCTATTTCTGTTTTCCTTCCTGACTTGTCAACCCAGATGTATTATTTGTGGAAAGTACTGTTTTTAAGTAACAATTTACACTCGAGGTGACACTAAGTCTAAATCTTGCTGCAAAATGTTTGTATTAAATAAAGGAAAGAATAATTAAAACAAACAAAAAACCCTTCCAAAAAACCAACCAAACAAAAAAAAACCCCAAACCCTAGAAAAACTGCTAAGACCTTTATTAAAAAGCAGGAAAACAGATCTGAGTTAAATGCTTAATAACTCTCAAATCAAATATTTCATACACCAGGAATCTAATTTAAAATATGTGAAGGATGTTAACACCATTTCAATTTGCTCGGTGTTACTGGATATTAAGAAGGACAGAAAAAGGGCTCATAAAGTATTTCCATTAATAAGCTTTTCTTCCTGTATCCTTCACCTTTCTGTTATCCTTCCCCAGAACACCCAATTCACGTTAAAAAAATATAAATAGACCAACAGAAAGCAAAAGCTATACAGCACAGATACTTTTTCAGCCATCAGAATCAAGTCAGTTTTTAACTTCATTAAATTGCTGTCATATGGCGTCTGCTGACATGCATCAGACTTTGGAGAGTCTTACTCATCAGGTATTCTCTAAGATTGTTAACAAGAACAGCAACTCCCATCAGGGGTCCCCAAAAAGCAGCTAATTAGGGGACAAAGGTTGCTCAGATTGTGACAATTACACCTGTAGGTCCCTGTAGAAACACCAAAATCTTGAACAAATGTATGTTTGGTTGCTTAGTGCAAGAAATAAAGAGGCAGTCCATTAAAAAAAATGAGAGGCAGAAACTGTCAACCATTTGAAAAGCTTTACGAAAATGATCATCCAATTAGTGACTATGATCAAATCAGGCATGAACTCTCTCTGGATGGCTCCATAATTTTCCTTCTTGCATGGTGTAATTTCATATAGCTCAAATGAACTCGTGAGAGGTAATTCAGTTCCAAACAGTTTTCTCATCACTGCTAATTATACTAATACATTGAAATGCCTCCTACAAAATGCATGAGCCCTTTAAGCCACCTCATTAATGTGATATAATTTTTTGCCAGAATATATATCAAACCTATTATCACCACAGGTTTTCTTTAGCATTTTTTCCAAAATGTCTATCAAAAAGCTGAAAAAGTAGAATTCTTTCGTCTATTCTCAACATAATTAACTGTTTCTTTGAACTCTGGTTGTCTATTGTGGTGTTTTCTTCAAAGAGTACTGGCAAAATACGGTATGATAGGGGTATTCCTCATACCTACAGGTTCTTCTTCCTAAGTATTTGATTCCTTAAATCTCTTTTCAGTTGTAGCTGATTCTTTAAATGGCAAATGATGCATGCAATAATGTGCAAAAATGAGTTATACAAACTGAAAGCAGGGGTGTAAAAAGAAGCATCATCTGAGACTAAAATAAAGACAGATTTTATGGTATTTATGTCAGTTAATTTAACTGCTGGTAGGGGCTTTTGTTGAAACATGAGTTAGTTCCAGTGTTTAACCTTGCAGCATTAATTTATGCTTTATGGCATGAGTACTTCATCACTCCCTCCTTGGGAAGACAGTTATCTCATTAGCCAGAATTTAATGAAATGCAAGGATACACTTCTTAATTTCAAAGATTACTATAGCACAAATCAGGTGTAAATCTCAGACTGACTGTCCCTTCCCTTTACCAGTTTAAAAAAATAGATTCATTTTGCAGTCATATAACAGAAATTCATCTGGTGGGATAAATTTCACTACTGCTATTCTAAAGACATTTCTCATCTGTGCAAGCTGTTTTAACTTTGCATTTGGTAATATTGGTGACATTTAAGGTCTGTACAAAGTTTAGAGTTTATAATCCATTGCAACAACTAAAACCAATTAAAAATATACAATGTTGGTTTCATTGGGGAAGGATGTCTTGCACAAGAAATTTGAAGAAGAATCTGGCTTCATTTTCACAGAACTCTGTCTAGGTCCAAAAGAATATGAGTGTGCACACTGATCCTATGTAAGACTAGCAAAACTCACAAAATTAGTGTTGGCTTCTTACACTTGTGCCTGTCACTATATCCAAAATTCCAGTAAACACAAAACACTATACTGCCTTGTAGTCTCATTTCTTTGAAAGGCAGGGTGATCGGACACAGTTTTACCATATTTTTCATATGCCTTTCTTTTATTACTTAGCTGTTGCCATAAATTAATTCAGTTTCCTATTGAAATCTCCATCCTGCAGTTCTCTGCATGAGTGTGTACTTCACAGAACAATAGCAGAATCTAGAGAATTCATTATGCAAAATGTTTTTTCAGTGAAAAATGCAGGTCTTATGCTCTTGTTCATAATAGCAATTCTTTGTTTCAGTATCAAAGTGGGGAAATTTACTAAAGATTCTTGGTCTTACATAACGTTAATGCATATATTATGTTATGTAATATTTACTTACCAAATGCACCAGTATGAAGACAGAAACACATATTTTCCCTAATGTCAACAAATAGCAATAGCAGCGCTTTAGTCTTACAGTCAGTTACAAATAATGTCCCACATTTTATGAAGTCTGTCCATAAGCAGCTGGATAGGTTAAGTGGAAAGTGAACAAGAAAATACAAAGAAATTCAGACCAAGTCTGCTATACAAGTATCAGGCTGGCTTTTCAGACTGCATTTTTATGGAAGGAGATAACATCCTTGTGCCCTGTGTGGCTTTAAATAGGAAACGGCATGTGAATATTAATTAAAGATATTTTTATAGTGGTTAATACTTAAAATTTTATTTCTATATAGTAGAAAGTAGTAATCATAACTTAAAGTCTATAGCAGGATGCAATGCTGTTATTCTTTAAGTAGATCAAGAAAGGACTGTTTGCTTCCAAACTAGAGTGTGGCCTTTGGTTTCTGCAGCCATAATTCCTGTATCTCTTTTCCAAAGGCAACCAAAAGTTTGGCATGACCAGGTCACATCTGTTTGTCACTAGACAGACTTTGAAATTGCACAACACAGACAGCTTAGCTGTGAACTTCAGGAAGTACCACTAAAAGTAAAAAACCAAGCAAGTCAAATATTCTGAGAACAGGTATTTACAAGACCTCATAGCATGTGGAACTACATACTTGTCCATTAGACTTTGGTATGGAAATCCATGCTGTTGGCTCTGTACAGCAATCTGTATAAAATAAGCTACCTCGTGTTGATTCAAGGCAGTTAAGGAGCACATTCATATTGAGTCTAGGGTTTTCCTTCTGTTTTAAATACCTTCAGAATCTTGTCAGAATAGATCATTGCTTTTTCCTTCACTGCATCTAGTCCTGTCAGGGTGAAGTCCATGTATTGTGGCAGGGACTGTCATGTCATTTATTATGTTTGTTTAACACACTGGAGTATAACCTGACTCTGCCAGTTAGGTGCCACCACATTAAATTGTAATAATAATAAGGCACCATGGAGAAGGGACATACTGAACAGGAATGCTGAAGCATATCTATTTTCATTTGAAACTCCATGTGCGAGCTCCAATAGAGTTATAGAGTAGACAGGACCACAATTGTCAAGGTTTTACCTTCTACAGTAAACTGCATTTCTGCACTGCTGCACCAGCCTTCCTAAATTCCGACCTGTTTCAAAAGGTTCTGTTCTTGTTTCAAAAGTCTTTTTCACACTAGATGCAAAACCAGTTTCAAACATTATTACTTTTATACTGTATTTAATATATTGTGTGACTACACATGTATTACTTGGTGTCAAAGGACGAATTGGCCCCTGGAGAATCTTGATTTCAGGAACACCCTTTGCTACAGTCAGCTTCCTTTCAGGCAGAAACTGAGAGAGCATGCTTCAGGGGAAAGTATTTGCAAGAAATCCCGGGTTAGGAAAATTATCTGGAGGAAGATTTGCCATATTAGTAAGAGACAGGGGGTTGCACTGCCATCCAGAGGGACCTTGGCAAGCTGGAGAAATAGGCTAACAGGACCCTCATGCATTTCAACCAAGGGAAGTAAAAAGTCCTGTACCTGGGGAGGAATAATTCCACACACCGGTACTTGCTGGGACCTGACCAGTCAATGCAATTTTGCAGGACATGAACTGGTGGACACAGGTGGAGTCAGAAATCAGCCCCTTCAAGCAAAGAAGGTCAATGGTGTCCTGGGCTGCTTTAGAAGCCTTGCCAGCTGGTCAAGGGAGGTGATCCTTCCCGTCTACTCAGCCCTGGTGGGGGCACACCTGGAGTGTTGTCCCAGTGCTGGAGTCCCCAGTACATGAAGGATATGGAAGGAGTCCAGCGAAGCATCACTAAGATAAATAAGGGACAAGATCATCTTTCCTACGAGGAAAGGCTGAGAGAGTTGGGACTGTTTGACTTGAAATAGTCTCACAACGGATTTTATCAATGTGTATAAAGAGCTGAAGGGAGGATGGACACAGGATGGAGGCAGGCTTTTATTGGTGGTGCCCAGTGACAGGACCAGAGGCACGCTTCCTGCCATGTGGACATCAGCAACCACTCTTTCAATGAGGGGGTGACTGAGCACTGACACAGGTTGCCCAAGGAGGTCGTGGAGTCTCCATTCTTGGCAATATTCAGACGTTGTCTGGATGTCGCACTTGGACACGAAAAAACCACGCGGACTCAGCTCTGTCAAGACAGGAAGCAAGAAGGGCCGGAATACTCTAAGCTTGTTTATTTATGTGTGCTAAGAAACCACCGTGGATTGGAGGGTGAGGTTACCACCTCTCAATCACACTGGTCAAAGGAAAAATCTATCAAACGTCTCCGCCTAGGAGAATGGAATGTAAACAATAAGGAACGGTTAGCAAAACCGTTATATGGCTGTGTTTATAGAAAATGCATGAGAACTCTGTTACAAAAATGAAAAACATCGAAGAACCGCAAAAGTCAGGGCGACAGTCTGGACATGGTCCTGGGCAACTAGTGCTAGGTCACCTTGCTTAAACAAGAAGCGGCTGGACAAGATGACCACCAGAGACCCCTTCCAACCTCAGTCATTGTGTGAAGCCATGCAAGGCCTGGCTGTCAATACCTTACAGATCTTCAACTGTACAAGAAATCTACTGAATCAAAAACCAGAAGACAAAGCATAGCTTTTGATGGTTCTTGGTTGCAACTTTTGATAATCACGTGTCTAAACCAAAGTTTTGGAATACCAACTTAGTAGTGGTTATGCTGGCTCTTTGAGTTTTAGAAGAGTATGCATAAATGAAGTGGACTTGAAAACTAAAACCTTCATATATACAGACAGTAAATGAAAGAAATAATATTTCATTTGAAATCAGGCAGTAGATTATATGCCTCTAAAGCCAAACTCAACAATTTTTGTAATTTTTTAGATCTAGAAGTTTTGTTTGAAAATTCCTGATTTTTTCAGAAAAAAAAAATTATGAATTTTTTAGGCTTTCCCATTCTTCCCTGTTGAAGGATACATAAGCTTCCATGATTGCAAGAGGGTATTTTCCTCCATAATCCTTGTCAGCTGTGGAGTAGTTTTGATCCATTTGTCTTCTATTTCTCAGGACTGCTGGCAGCTTTCAAAGGGAAACTTTTTTCATGACTGCTCTCCTTTTTATTTTATTTTTGCCTTTCCAGCCACTCCTTTTCACATACCACCTTGCAATAGGTATTGCCTCCATTCTAGTGGACTGTATACACAAGGTTCAACTATCCTAGCTTTCAGAAGAAATTTATTTTTATTTAAAGTCCAGACACATGTGAAGGTGGATGAAGGCCCAGATCACAGTTTCTAAGGAAACAATATAAGAGGAGAGATGGTGATTATTCACCATACTTACAGATGGAATGAAGCTGACTGCTACTCAAGTTTTTGACAACATACTTCCTTGCACAAATAAATATTGCCTTGAAATCTACGAATCTGAATTTTGTTTAATAATTACAACAGGGGACCAGAAATCAGGGTGACTGAATTATATTCTAATCTCTCTTATATAGGGCTCAGCCATGTCATCAAGTTGCCATTGCTTTAAGAGGTGCTAAATGAACTCTTAGCTTTTGGCAAATCCAAAGTAAAGTGCATTAGCATAACCTTTTTTCGTTAAAGTTTAACCTAATGTGTTTTATCTTGTGTTTGACACAAAGAGTGAATAAGCAGCCACCACCCTCAGCTGATGCACAGTAGTAACTCATTAACCTGTATGGCTCAAAAGCGTAACTGTTGCTGTTAGAATATATCCACTGCAGTCACTCTTGAGTTTCAGTCAGTTTCATTACATGACCGGCTTGGGAGAATTTCAAGACTTTTTTGAAGTCATATGGGATAAAAGTAGGGGTACAGATCTTTAGGAGTTCAGGCAAGCGTAAATCAGTCACCCTAAATATCTGCACACTGTGGAAAATAAATTAACTGTATCTTCTTTATATATATTTTTTTTTTTTTTGCATAGCTGAAAAATACAAATAACATTGTCAATCACATTCACATAATAAAAAAATAATCTGGACTGCCAAAATTTATTTCCATTTCTTTAAAAATCCTTCATGATTCTTTGTGTTGACAGTCTAGATTTTAAGTTTTTAGTATTCATGTTGTTCATTTTAAAAAAATAATAGTTAGATTCTCTTATACTGATCTCAGATTGAGACCTTTTAAGAAGAATGCAAGTATTTTCTAAGAACTGGTAGCATTTACTTTAAAACACTGTGAGATTCTCAGTGGTGTGTGGCTATGCAAAACCACGAGATCTTTCACTGAGGCCAATGACTAAACTTTCAAAGATTTTGGCAAGTAGAGAAACCGGCACAGTGTAAGGAAAATAACTGGGGTAAGAAAATTTCTTTGGAAAATGGACTTTCAGAAATACAAAGCAAGAATATCTTCTCATCTTTTCGTCCTTCACAGTGATGATGCAAATGGTGTGCATTAAATTGATAGCGTATGTTGAAAAAATTACCCTCCTGTATATTCTATATATATATTCTAGTATATGCAGAAAAGTTGTAGCAGCAGAGGTTGTGTTTTTTCAAGCCAATACAATTGCTTATCCAGTGTTTGAAGGACATGACCTAGTCTATTTAAATACTGCAGATGATAATTTAGAATATGTCACAAAAAAATTAAAATAGAACCAATCTGGACCTGCATGCAAAAACAATTAAAAAGAAAACCATGGCTTCTATCAGTCTAATCTGATGTGGTGACAGACAAAATGAGGAAACTGGTAGCTAGAAATTGATGTTTTATCTACCTTTTTTAGGTTTTTCCCCTTTTGCCTCTGTCTGAACATATTTGTTACTTGAATCTTTCTAGTCAAATACTAAGGCTGTTTCTAACTTTGCATTCCTCTAGCTTCTAATTATACTTATTCTCATTCTGTTAATCTTGTGTTTTCTTGGTAACCTAAAGTGTCAATTTTGCTTGTGTTAGGGGACTGCTACAAACAGAGGTTAAAACACTACAATAATTATGTACCCAGCAACGTGACTAAAACTTGCTTAGATCATCTGATGTTTAAAAAAACCTGTATTCACATTCACCCATTCTGTTGGCACACAGGCAAGGGTGTTGATTTATTTGGGTGGGCTACTGAGAAGATTCAGATGACCATTAAGACTATCTATAAAATTAATTCCTTTATAGGTCAGGGAGCAACACTTAGTCTTGTGGAAATTAATTTTTAGATTTCCATTGTGACATTAATGACGAAAAGCTGCAAGAGAAAACAGACCATTTTCAGGAATGCGTTTCAGAACATTAACACCTTAATTTACATAAAATTAGTTACATACTGCTGTAGTAATTTAATTTATTTGACCAGGACTTTGCAACTGTGAAAAATAGATTCAGAAAGGCAAATCAGGACTCTTACATATTTTCTCCAAGTGGCTGATTTCATGACAATGTGAAATCAGAATGATTTAGTTGCAAGACATCAAAAAATTACATTGTGTTGCCAAATTTTAAGGCTTGGATCTGGACTAGAAGGTTATAAAATGGAAATACAAAAAAAAATCCACATACCCTGTACTTTAAGTAATTGCTGTTTTGCTCATGTGTACTGAATAGGTGATAAAATCAAGCGTTGACTGTAAGATTTTGACATATGGCACTGAAAACCAGGCATGTAGGCAAAAGGCAAAAGCTTTTTTTTGAGCAAAGAAAAGACATGTATGAAAGAAATGACATAGCTCAGGAGGAAAACAGAGCTTTTTTGCTTTTTTTTTTTTCCCTTCCAAAAGAAAAAGAAGAAAGACACATTATTTTTCTTTCTAGACTCTTCAGCTGAAAATAAGATACAAAGGAAGCTTCTGCATCCTGAGTGTTCAGCTCCTCAATTTGCAGAATTCACCCATCCTCTTTCATCAGTAAAAATTAGAAATCACCCTTCTTTATCCTTTTAAAACCTGTCTTCAATTCGTTGTCCGCTGGGATTAATTTGGAGTTGTACTATACCTGTGTCGTTAAAACTGTTAAAACTATCTGATGACAATTCATTTAGACCAGTAAAATGATGATTTATATTATTTAGCTATTCACATACATTAGAGAGTGGAGAATAAGGTATGCTGACTATGCAGAAAAATACTAGATGCAAAAGGTTTTGATTTGATTGTGTTACAATTTCATTAACTTCTCTTAATTTTCCATCAACAATTTCTTCAGTACAATTCACAATTCTGAAACTATCTGCCCTTATAAAATGCAAAGCTGATTCCCTATGTCTAAGTGACCTGGAGATTCTTCCTAGGACTCACCAGGTTCCTGGAAAGGACCCTACATATTAGAAAAAATATAAATTTTTTTCCAAGAAAATAAGATCCTTGTCTCTGAGCAATTCAGTTATCCAGCCTTTAGATAGGAAAGTATAGATTATCCCTGGTTTGCATCTTTCACTAATCTTCCACCAAAAGCCCGGACAATTCCTGCCATCTGTTGCTGTTGCATTTCTTTATTGTCAGTGTTTAGAAAAGCACTCTGATCTATCCCAAATCTCTCCTAACCTAGCTAGAAATCCATGAGGTTGCCAGTGTATGGACAGGGCCAGCAGTCATGTGCAGCCAGAGGCCACATCCCCTTTGCATTTGTGAAGCTTAGTTTTGGAGTGAGAGCTTAGGTTTGGAGGCCTAAAGTTTATATACTTTTGTCCCAAAAGTAATTAAGGATAATTTTATCCCTGTTAACTTACTCTCAGGTGATGTATTCCTACTTCTGCAAATCGATAAGAAAGGGCAATTGTAGGTACCCAACCATTTTAAAAAAACACTCCTGGTGGGAGTGGGAAAGCTTTTAAAGTTGTAGGAACTGACACTGGTGATATAATTATGTCTTCATTAGAACTTCATATGAATGACTCATCAGTCAAAAATCCCTAAACCCAGAGATAGTGAAATTGCACTGCTGCAACTTGCAGGTAAAGAACCAGCTCTCACAAAATGAAATAGCTGAATTTTACTAGTCACAACGTGTTACAAATACCAATCACTGACTGAACCACATATCCCAAAGGAGCTAAGTTTTGGGCATATTCAAAAGCCAAAGGGATGGTTTCTTTGGTGACCTACTACTTAGCTGTATCATTTCATAGCAAACCCACAAATTTCCGTGAAACTTGACCAGCTAAATTAAGAAGCGTAAATTGCTGCATTATATATCAGTCTTGTCTGGATTCCATATTATAAAATTTCCTCAATAGTGAATCTTGTGTGTGTTTATTCTTCCTCAGAAAAAGCTCAAGCCTTTGCAACATTCTTATTCTGCCCATGTATTCCCCACAAGCAAGCAAGACTTGCATATTTCAGAGCTATACCACCAAAATTATGGTAGCGCTGAGCACAGATAGCTTGAAATATGTTAATAAGTAAAATGCTATTCAAGTGATTTTTAGATAACATTCATTAAGTTATAAATAATGGCACACATCATACTGATGAACTTCTAATGATTTTCAACAGAGATTTGACCTTCTTACATCAGTTGTGGCTCTATGGTGGCTTTTATATGTGGAATAAGTATGCAATAAGGGAGCCTTTGATTTACAGCATGCAAACTGCTACACTTTAAGTCCCTTTGGACATGTTTTTAATACACACTGGATACAATGCAACCAGCTTTCAAAGTGGAATGAACTACCTCACACCGAGGCACACTTACTGCACACACATAAGAATTCACAGAATAGCTGCAGAGTAGCTATAGTTTAGTGGCATATTTTTTCTTCATAAGCTGGTGCCCAGGATGTACACTGGATAAACTTAGAGCAATAAATCTGCATGATATGGCAAATAAAAATAAATAACCTTCCCACTATTGTCAAATCAAGAGTAATACTCATGTGTCTGCTACCTGAACTTTTCTTAGTGTTAAATATCTTCTAATGTTGTATGGACCTTACACAATATTATATGGCTCTTACACAATATTGTATGGATCTTACACAATTCTAACATAATTGTATGGATCTAGTCTTCATTTCTCTGTGATCACATAGTTAAACGACATAACTACATGCCATTTGCAATAAGCAAACTGACTCACTATTACTTCTCTGACATGGTACGTTGACATGGTTCTCAGAAGCCGGATAGTGAAGTCAGATAYTGTCAGTGCTCTGTAAGACAGTAAAATGCTTTCATGACTGTCTCTGAAATCCACCTTTATGTGACCAGTCAGGCTTGCAGTCCATTAGGCACTATTCTGCAACCACCACTGCCCATAGAAGAAAGCTACAGAACTGTGTTACTGTCCCTGTTGTACCAGTGTTGGTTGTCTTAGCTGGATTCTCTTGAAGGTATTCATTCTCTCGGAATGAGGTACAAAGAAGCTGATCCCATTTGAAGCTGGGAAGTGTAATGCAATCTCTGTTAAATAGCAATGTTAAATGGCAATATTAAATAGTGATGAGACTGTTCCTCACTGAAAAGTACATATCATTAGTTCAGCTCACTGGAGGTCTGAAAAAACATGTTTGTAGGATTATTCTTAAGTCATAGCATGAATAAGAGCATCTCCTCTATTCCTAATTCTGAGGCCAACTTAACGAAAAAAACATGAAGCTCCGCTCAGGTATTTCTAACAAAATCTGTTATAAAATGAGGATAATAACAGTTCAGAAACTCAGTGGCAGTGGCACAGATTTGAAAGTGTTACATATACAAAGTATTAGCTAAGGTCCTGATGAACRTTGGGAGAATCAGCTTTTCAACATGAGAAAATGATTGAGGTATTTTTTGGGTTTCACCAAATACTCTGAGTGAGCTTTTTAGTTAATATATTTGTAAGAACAGCATATGCAGTGAAGTGAATCATACAAGAATATATGGAAGTCCTTTTGGAAGAATACCAGATAAAAGAGTACACTTGATTAAACAACATAAATGCCCATTGTGCCGAAAGACAAAAAAACCCAATAGAAATTTGAATGGGTAAAATGGCTTTTTTTCAGGGTACCAAATTAAAACTTGTTTCATAAAACAGCAAAACTCTGAGTGAATATCTGCTAAAAGAATAGATCTGTGATAGTACTATTTTATAATTTTTGTGCAATAAGGATATCCATTTAATAGGTTTCCACACCAGCTTTGATCACATTTGGAATTATTCTGCTTTTTGTTACATTTTCTCAGTTATTTTTTAAACTTTTTTATTCTTTCTTTGAAATATATGAACCTTTTAATGTATGGATAATTTATTCCACTCCTAAATTTAAATGCCTCGTGGGCGTAATTTTCCTATTTTAGTTTACTTCTATAGCTGCCTTCACTTTGTCTGAAATATATTCTTCATTGTCTCCAAATTATAACGGGACTGACATGTATGAGTATAACTCCTTAAACTCATTTCAATATTTTAACAATTTGCATAACAATTGAGGGGGTTACAAAGCTTCCCCAGCAACCTCTTTGCCTCAGATAAACAGCTAGAGACTTTTAATGTTAACTGTGTTTGCAGGAAAGTGCAACATATTTTCATATGACCTTAAGGATATGAACATGCAGAAGTTTGTGCCAGTATTGTGACTTTGTAATTTGAAAATGTTCTCACAAATTATAGATTATTGAGTATGTGTAAAGATGCAGATCTTAAGCAGGCCAAACTCTTCTTTGACATAACTGCAAGGTCTTGCCAGAGTCAAAAGTTATGGCTTTATTTTCCAAATTAAAACCCATTTTAAGTGGTTCTTAAAGCATATTCTATTGGATTAGAGTTTATCTCATCATAAAAGTAACTTTTCTGCATTTAGAAGGTGAAGTGCAAACCACTGCACTGGGCCACCTCTAAGGCTCTCTTGTGCAGTGTATATGATGAAAGAGAGAGGAATTCAGCACAAGTGGGGTTGATGGAGATGTAAAGTGGAATTTATTTTGTGCTGGGTGGAATGGGGTGATGAATAATGAACTCAGCAGAACTTTGTTTCACAGCACAGATCTTGGTCTGAGAGGCATAAGAGGACTTTGTCAGTGATTTCTGCCAAAACATTTTCCTTTAAGTGAATATCCTAAAGTGCCAAAAAGGGGTAGTTTTAAAACACAACATTAAAGCAACAAAATCCCCCAGCTTTAAAGCTAGATTTTACTTGAACATAAACCTGAAGAACAAACTTAAAGAAAATTCAGGAGACACATAGTCTGTAAAGAAATCTCCCACAGCATCAGGAGTTGGGCTGCTTCTTTATGACTCAGTTCTGTGTATGCTTTTTTGTCACTCTGCCTCTTCAAGACGACATTTTCTTTCTGTCTTCCCTGAGCCACATGGTCTTACAAGGCTGACACCAGGTCCTGCCATGCACAGAGTGATGGGAGTCTTGGGGACTGTGGGCAGGGGCAGCCAAGACTGTGAGTGCTCTCAGGACGTGAGCAGGTTTCCTTTTGCTGCCCCTGGGCACCTTTGAAGAGGAATGTAACAAAGAATGGGTGCCAGCTGGAGGAAAGGGGAAAAGGTACAGACCTTGCTTGTTAGGACCTGCCAGAGTGTTAAGGGACTTGTGGATTTTGTTGCAAAATTTCATGCAAGAGTCTAGAAAACACTATATATTATCTATGGTGTAAAGCATGCTTCTTGTTTACACTAAAACTAAGATGTCACAGCTGCGGCAAGACCCCCCCTGTTTACACGGTAGTCCAGAAGACAAAGTACTTGACAAAGTAAGTAGCAAAGATGTATTAGATTTCTCAAATTCAGTTTACCATTTAGGACAACACTAGTATAATTAGGCCTAGAAACAAGATTCCAGAATATTCTATAACCTTTTCTGGTGAAACAGAGCCAAGGAAAAAAAAGGAGGATTCACAGAGGCGAGGGGAGTGAGCAACAAAGACCATGTGTTACAGAAGTCCTGATGGCATTCTCATGGAGACTTACTGCAGTGCCTGCTTAGATCCCGCAATATAGACCATATAATTTTGTGAGTTATCGTATGTGGGGATGCCTTTGTAGGTCTAATCATGTCTTTGGCACCGTAGGGAACTGAAACTGGGGTCATCCAAGTCCTAGACTAGACCTTTAAATGTGGACAATTTTTTTATGTCTTGCTGTGAGGAACAACAGCTGAAAAGTACAATTCTGTACCATGTAAACAAACCCGAATGATAGGTCTAATAGCTAAATATAGGTGTCCTAGTGGATTTATAAACTTAAAATAGAGAAAAATATCTCTGTTTTGAGACATGACATAGCAGAGTGGAGTCATGGTAGGCGACTATTTTTCCTAGACACTGAAATAATCAAAATGACAGTAATCCTGAAAGGAGTGATAGTTATCCTAAAACAATGTTAAAAGGAGTAATAGGATGAGACATGATTCTATTTGTAGTCCCATTGGAAAACAGTGGGAATTTGGACTAGTTTCAATGGGGAAAATTACTATTGGTGTTTTTTCAAAGCTTGTCCAGTCAGTGTATTCCTTTAGGCTAAATATTTGTTGGTGATTTTATTACTTTCCTACTTTCTAAGCTCACTGGATACGAACTGAAAACCAAGGAATTTTCCGGGAATGACTTCTGCTATAACTGTTTGAATTTCTCTGAAAGCAAGTGTTTGGCAGGGCAGAATTTGTGGCTATTGTTTAAAAAAGAAAGCTGTAGTCTATGTAGACATCTCCTTTGCCATTCCTATGACCTCCCCATTGCATTCTACTCCCGCTATCTCTCTTTGCCAGGATTCTAAAATGGCAAGGGCAAGGAAACAGCTTTCTAACCAGAAATCCTTTTTGCAGAGAAAATTAGTTCCATTACATGAACATGAGAGTACAAAGAAGCACATGGAACTTCAACAGTGAGAAGTTGAGACATCAGAAAAACCTGTCTCAAAAGAAGTGGGACTAGTCAGCCTGATTGAGTAACTTTTGATAATCAGAGTTTCATGAGTATTAACACTATTGCAAGTTTGTCTCCAGGATTAAGAAATGCTTTCTAACTACATGCAGAGCTTTTTCTAAATGTTAAAGCTATTCTGTTTTGAAGCATGTGAAGTTTTAATAGCATTAAAAAATGTAGGAATATATTGAGCTGCAATTTAATTTATAATTTGTACATTTGGGCAACCGCATTTAAGCTTCACCACCAATTATTAAGCCATTTTTCATTGCGGGGAAATATTTCAAAAACAGCTTAACCTTTCCTTTGCAAGCAAAAGATTAAAATAGTTTAACTTTAAAATCGTTTCTCAGTGTGATCTTAATAGGAAACACTATTTTAGTTTTTTTAAGAAGAAATATTCTAAAACAGGTTATCAAAATTTAAAGTAAAACTATTAGCCATAATAGTGGTTGTATGGTCATGATGTTTTTAATTGAGTCTCCTGTAAGGATTAAAACGTCTCCTCCACCTTCCAATCCTGATGGTCCCTTTCTATTCCTCCCCAACCTACCCAGAAATTACATTTCAGCACTACAGATGCCTAATCCATATAAATCTTAGCTTTTAAAAATATTTTTTGAAATATCAGTCTCTTAGTTTCAGCACATCATGTTAGACACTTCCTGCAAGGCCATTGTTCTCAAAATCTTAATTCATAATGGATCTCATGATATTTTATCTGCTTTGCATGAAGCAATAAAAAGAAAGGACATGTATTAGCAAGTCTCAGAAATTTGGGGATTTTGTATTTTGGAGGTTTTCCATCTCTTTGGCCAATGAACTAAAGCTTGAAAGTTAGAATTAAAGGCTTAGATTCCAGAAGACAAATATAAAAACTTCCAACCGGTTAATTTATTTCTGACTATTTCATGTTCTAAAGTCAATTTTGTGGTTTGAATGGCTTTACAAATTTAATACATTGTGTTAAAGTTCTTACTTTGACATTGCTGCAGGAACAAAAAATCGAGCTGAAAGGAATTTCGAGCAGTCATTAAGGACAGCTCTCATACCCAAGACACGGCCAACTATACCTAAACTACCCTGGAAGAAGTCTAACCAAATTCAGTATAGTAATACTGTGGCATCAAATGGTGCTTTGTCTTTTGTGACATAAGAAAGCAGTATCTATTTGAGAAGTATTTTAACACAGTGCTAGCTGGGAACATGGAATTAGGACTGTTATGAACATGTTCTAGAGACAAATGCATCAAGTGATAAAATTACTGGTGTTATTTGGTCCTTGAGGGAGCAATGGTACACTTGTGAATGGCAGTAGACCACGTAGAACATTTGGAATAGGCAGGGTTACTGGGGAATGCTGAAGTCTGACATGGATAACTGGCCTCAGAGCAATGTATAATTCAGATGCACATAGATCAAACATTGAGATCAATGTGAAGCAACTTGTCTTCATGGCAAAGAGCAGTGCCTTGAATTTTGTTGAGGAAGTTATGTGGCAGCAGAAGCTCCATTTCAAACAAGGAGTCCCTCTCTGAAGCTTAAGAAAGCCTTTGTCACTCTAGCAGGTAGAAGAAAATTGTTTCTTACAGCAATGGATCTTGCCACTGTAACTTATCCCCAGTTCACAAGCATAAGCATGCCTGCAGATACAGCCTGACATCACATTAAGAGGAGAGTAAGAAAGTGATGCTACCCTTTAATATTTTCCTGCAGTTATGGTCTATCCTCAACCTGCTCCTCCATCTAGCTGTGTGACTTATCATGCAAAACTGGTCTGATCTGAAATGAGACATGTTCATTCTGTAGTTTAAGAGATTTCCTTGACATGGCTGGAAGAAAGTGAATAGCTGGGATGGTGAGCACTCATGAAACCCTGCCATTTCAGTGGGGTTGCATATTTATTTGATAAAACAGCTACTTTCCCCCCCCCCCCCAATTAAAAACTTAAATGCAAAACAGATGTAGCCACCCTACATCAATTGTTTGGGTCTCCATATGCAACCTATTCCACCTGATTAAAATATATAGAGATGAAAGTGTATATGTGAGCCTTGTGCTTTGGGAAGTAGGATCCATATTCTTGAAGTTTCGGGAAGGCTGACATAAGATTTAGCCATCGGACTGAGTACTGAGAGGTCTGGGTTTACTTTATTTGTGTGACATTATGGAACTATCTTACTCAAAAGTAAATAATAATAATAATAATAACAACAACAATAATAATACTCTCCTGTCTTGTTTATATTCTAAGCTCTTTGAAGTGCTGGGGTCTTTCTTATTTTACATTTCTAAAAATGCCAAAAGGCACATTATCTGTTTGATTTTCCTGGCAGTTCCATAAGGGAAATAATAATAAAACACAAAAAAACCTATTTTAAAGCAGTTACTAAGAAAAAAAAAGGAAACCAATAAGCTGAAAATCAAATAAAAGCAATCAAGTTATACAGCAAGATTCTTTACTTTTTATATGCTTTATATTTTCAAAAGCAAAAAAAAAAGAAAGCAAGCTAGGAGTAATATTTGAGAAACAGACAATTTGCAGGAGCTAGAAGCAAAAATGTAAAAAGACACTGAGGAAGTGGTTTGCAGTAAGTTTTCTATTTGTTTAACTGTAAGATGATGCACACTAACTGTGCAATTTTAAATACCTAAAAACAGATTATTACCAGGAACACAGTAAGACGTTTAAATTGCATGCACTAATTATATTTTATTACAAATTATTAGTTTGCCAAGTAAACCAATGTGGCTGGTGACTGCAAAAGAGTGTGCTTTGCATTACAGTATTGATAGAAATATTTGGTGATCTATAACAGGATTCCAAGTGACAATAGACTTGTTGATAGTTTTGTAGTGAGCATGTCCCCTGCTATACAGTAGCTGTCTGTAACTGTGGCTGGTCTGAAATGCCCTGGCAAGTCACGCTTTTGCAGCAGTCATATGTTGATCTGATCTACAGAGTCACTGAGTCCAAGTTCTGTTGATTATTTGTCTTACTTAGCAGTAAGTTAAGCAGTGTGAAAAACTATGCAAATACCCTTTTGGGTCATTATGTTATTGTGTATCATCTACAATATATTAACATATTTTGAGCTTCTGTACAAGTCTTGTTAAATTTATTTGTTTTTAACAAATCATTTTTGAAAACCTGCGCATTTTATCACAACTGCTTCTTAAATCTAACATATTTATCATAAAGTATTTTATTTATTGAATTTTATTTGCCATCAAGAGAGACAGACATGAATATAATGTTTAAAAAGATGCCTATTGATGTGAGAAAAATGCAAGCCGTGTGATAGAAGCTCAGTGAGTGGGAGAAATGTAAATGTTCTCTGCATTTTATCTCACATGACAGAATGCATTATGGTCAAAATAGTGTCTTCTCAGAGACACAGGTTTCTAAGATCTGCATAATACACACTTTTATGTAAGCTCTTTCTTCTGCATGCAATTGTTTAGTTAAA